>NIPQ01091825.1:0-27806 GCA_002806875.1 Lepidotrigona ventralis hoosana
TATACATACATAGCAGGCTCTCTCTCCCTGTACTGTTTTTGTCTTAAAGGACCAATATTTTTTTTTTTTTTTCGCCCGAACAGGGGGCTCGAACCCTGGATCCTCAGATTAAGAGTCTGATGCTCTATCGACTGAGCTGTCCCCACCTCACATCATAATATATATAAACATACTGCTCCTTCTTAAAGATTCGTTTGTTTCAAGTTTCAAGGGGAATAAAGGGGAACGAGTTCTAAAGCAAAATTCAGCGTATGACCGTTCAGTAGCCATGTCAATAAATTAAGGTTTTTCCAAAAAAGAAAAAAAAAAGAAAATAAAATTCCTGTATAGAAAAGGATAATTTGAACACCAGTCAATCTGTATAATGTATTCAAGTAAATTGACGTGCTGTTAGAAGTGTAGATCAGAAAAATGTCTGCTGGGACAGAATTATTATCCACAGCGGAACCACATCTTATTCCAGGGTAAATAGCACAATGTTTACTCATCAAACATAAAGATATAAATACATTATCTGCGAAAGCGTAATATATTACACGTTTTCTAAGAAGTGTTGCACGAGGAAGTATTTAAATCTATTACCTCTTATACTTTCATACATCATGTTAGGTTTCTCCCCGTTATATTTTCATAAAAGTTCGTTTCAGATATGCCGGATACTGTCCTCAATATCGCTACAGATGTGGCGAAACGTATGCAAGCCTCACGCACAAATTACTTCTTGATCCCACAGTAAATCATGCGGAAACTCTCATTTTGTCGAACCGTATCACCGACGATTACGAAGTACTACGACATATTTTGACTTAGTTGTTATTTATTAATCTGACAGTCAAAACTAATTACGATAATATATTTATTTACAATGATCAACAATCGACTGTAGGTGCAGAGACCACCAAAAGACGACATTGATACAGTAAATACTAGGTATAAAAGGACTGATCCTATATTCGTTCATCCTATAAAACCAGGATACGAAGGTACGTATATACGAAATGAAAATGAGCATTAAATGAAGAAATGAATTCTCTACTTCAGGATTTACTCCAAAGTTAATGGCCAGGAATGGGCAGAGATACACGGTGCTTGCTACAGAAGGGCTTGCAGAATTTGAACGACAGCAATTACGGAATAAAGCAGCTCTTAATGAAGTTAAAAAAATTATAGCCACACAAAGTGGACAGGGCGAGCCAAGGAACTTGGAAGACCGTTTGGTAAACTGAAAAAAAGAAAGAATAATAATGATAAACTTGATTTTTGAATTTCTTATGCAGCTCATAAAAAGTGAGTACAAACTACCTATGCTAACAGTTCGACCTGATTGCGTGGGTGTAATGAGGAATTTATTTTTGGACGAGCAACACGAAACACCCAGAGATCACTCCCCATCCCCTTACTTCATGGACAATGCAAACCCACAAAAACACTTTATGAGTGGTGAGTCAAATTTATCAAGTCGCCATTAACTTGAATTTGCCTTCAAATGATCCTACGGTATGAAAGTTATATAAGCGATGTTCCGTAAGATTCAACTGTTTTGACAAGATATTCAATCGTTCATGATTTTCACAAATTCAACCTGAAATGACTCAAAGAATATATATATATATATATATAATATATAAGAAATAAGCAATGCCATTTCTACAATCACATTAACATAGAATAGATGGATCTTACGGACAATGAAGAACGAATGCGATATTCTTTCATTCGAGAAAATGCAAGAAGTAAGTGTGAAAATTAGAAGAATAAACGTTAATTATTTTTCCTTGTGACAATGTAAAATTTTTAATACTGCATCTCCCAAGGGTACACGGGTTACATACCGTACGGATATGCGCATTTTGGAAAAACAAACGTTGCCGCTACAAATAGTGCCCTCTGTGATTTTACATCTGAGTATCGAAAACGACAAAGTACAGAATGGGCACCAGTAACAATATCACGACCTGATCCGCCACTCATAATTCAACCCACTACTATTTACCACAAACATGTTGGCATGCTTCCAAATTATCTCGGGCATATCCCTGGAGAAACGTTCAGGTAATCATTTCTGCAGATATGTTATAAATTTAATTTTGAATGTTAAATCTTACGTTTAGATTTGGCAAAACTTTCGGAGCTGACACCAAAGATGCGAAAAGATGGCTCCGTGGCGATTTCTCTGCATAAAACATGATGCACGATAATCTCATGAATAATAAAATTTTAATACGACAAAGCTAACAATATGTTTACAGAAATTGTGTGAATAATATACGTGTGAAAAATTGTTCATTGTATTTCATACTAGAATATTTAAATAAAATCTCAAAAGTAGTCTTACGATATTCAAGTAATTCGATAATTATTTGGAATAATGGAAATTCTTATTATTGCTGAGATTTCCATTTTATTAAAATATCAGCTGCCTTCTTCAAATTTTCATCTTTCTACGGTAGAAAAGAAAAAAATTGGTCGAAAATAAGAAAATATAGTATTGACATTTATTTATATTTTTACCTTTATGAAGCAATATCGCACGTTATCTTCAGCCAGGTGCTTATGTTCGGGACTATAGAACGCGGATGGTGGAATTCCTTGAACTCCAACATTTTTCGTCATCCATTTTGTAAAACGATAATCTTTATTCTCATCTGTTTCTTCTTCTAGTCGAACCTTATCCTTTAAAGCAGTCCAATTAGCTATCATAAAGTATCCAGCTTCGGGAATTGTTGGAATCATCCCTACATCATTAAGAAATTTAGCCATATAATCTCGTTTCGGTAGCAATTCCTTGGCTAAACTCACAAAGTAACAGTCAGGTTGACCGAATCTTTCTAATTCTTGTTCGAATCCAATAGCTACAGCCTCCTAAGAAACAAAAAAAAAAATTTTAAATAACTACAATAAACTATATTAAGTAAACAATAAACCTAAAAATTCAATAATTACTTGAACTGGAGTGTTACATGTATATACACAATTTTGATGAACAACTTGCAAATTATATAGTAAATTTGCTGGACCATAGGCCCATCCTAGTTTCCACCCAGTAACACTGAATGTTTTACCAGCAGATCCAATCGTAATTGTACGTTCATACATGCCAGGTAATGTTGCTACAATATATTTATTACTTAAATAAAATAATTAATAAGAATGACATTAATAGTATCAAACACTTTTACCAATTCTAATATGTTTATATGGCTCGTAAACAAGCCATTCATACACTTCATCCGATATAACAAGAATATTCCATTTCTTAGCTAAATTTGCAATAAACTCCAACTCGTTTAAAGTAAAAACTTTTCCCAGAGGATTATGTGGAGTGTTAATAATTATTCCTTTTGTCTTTTCATTGAAAAGACTTTCTAATTCTTGTTTGTCAAATATCCAGTCTGCAGAAGAAAAAGGTCCATTTGTGTTTTTCTTTGAAATACAAAATGTATAATGTAAATATACAATGTATAAAGAGTTCATGCTCACTGTAACATAAATAGTATAAACACTGGTACTTTACTTACCGGTTTTAGAGCGATATATCTTGGAATTCCTCCAGCAATTCTAATTATAGGCACGTAACAATCAAAAAATGGTTCAATAATTATCCATTCGTCACCAGGATTAGTGTGACCTTGTAATGCATCATATAATGCTTCATAAGCACCACAAGTTACAAGAACTTCATTATTTGGATCTAAAGTACGGTCTAAAAGTTTCGAATATAATTTTGCAATAACATTTACTAAACGTGGATGACCCTGAAAAAATATAATACAAATTTTAATTTTATAGAATAAAATTCATAAATTATTGTAATCTCGAATAATCAAAATTCAATATAAATTTAAATCAATGAAATTTTTAAAAATCTGAAATATTTACAAATCCTCTGGTATATTGATTCAAAAGAGGATTATCACTTGTTGTTGCTTCAGCTAAGGCTTTCGTTATATTTTCTGGAGCATAGAAATCTGGAAATCCTTGCCCTAAATTTAATGGTTTATATTTTAAAGCCAGTTGAATATATTCTACCCTAAAATTAATTCAAGGCATGTATTTATATGTACACATATTTAAATTTTTAATGTAATTTCAGACGTTATTTACCATACTGATTTATCATTGCCTTTTAAGCGATCAGGAAGGTCAAATTTAGACATGACAACAGGATAACTTTGAATATTTCTTAATGAGGACAAAGAAAGTGATGCTTTGATGGTTGTAGATAAAGAAAATTTAAAGAACATCTAGAAATAGTTACAAACATTAAACGACAAAACAATGTTATAACCTCTGACAAATTTGTTGTTTACTCCAATAATTCTCATTTCCTCTTTTTTTTTACATCTTACATATAAAAATTAGCATTACATTTACAATAAACATAAAACAGCGGACAAAATATTCGATTATTTTACATTTAATTTTTAATATTCCATATTTTGTTAGTTACGTGTAATAAAAAATAATTAGTTACTAGTTATAATAAATTATTTTCATAGTTTAAGAAGTTAATATATTTGGTTAAGGTACTTGTAATGTTCGTCACATTGCATATTAAAAATGTCTTATTTTTAAAGGTCAACGTTAAATAGCAAATAATAAAGTATTATTAATCTAAATATAAACACATTGTAATTTCATCATTGTATTAATATAAATCTGAATTAAATTCTTATCATGGACTTACACTAACGTATAATAGCTTACATTACCAATTTCACAGGATAGAATTAACTGCTTGCAACTGCAAAATAGTTGCAATGACTACACTTTTATCAAAACAACAAACTTGTGCAACAAGTTGTTTATTAAAAAATAAAATTCCTAGCTTTTTCTAGTGATTTTATTATGTGCTTTTGATAACACATTTGTTAATATATATACACATATATATAGTAATAATATACTAATAATTCTTTACTATATCAAATAATATCTTAATTAGTTATATGAACGCGTTCTAATATTAGAATTATGTAAATAAAATTACTGCATGATATTAATAAATTCTTTAACCGAGCTGAAATTTTTATACACGTGTAATCCATACTAGAGAAAAGACATTATATTAAACAGAAAACTTACTATATATATATACAAAGAACTTATGATTTTCATTTTTTAAGTATATATGTTACAAACAATATGGTACTTTGTTATTAAACATACACACATGTTCGGAAAACTATGTAAGAAAACAATTGATCACTTGTTTGAAAGTAGATCAAGGCAAAATGTAGAAAGTTCACTTTGAAATTCAAAAGAAATGTACCATAAACCTGGTATAGGATATACTTTGCATACAATCCTTTGAATTTGAGCGGGTGCTTCAATCTATTGAACAAAATTTGCAAATCTTTATATATGCATTTCAAATGGGTAGAAGAAAAATCGAAGGTGTAATTTCGAAGATTCAATTGCAAAAATTCATAAGTTAATCCAACTAATTAATCTTTTTTACAAATAAAAATTAAATTTATAAATAATGAAATGCTAGCGCTACATAACGGTAGAACGATGGAACTAAAATCTATTGCTATCCTTGTCGCGCATTAATACCTTCTTCTTGTCTATCACACAATACGAGTCTGTCTTTATCACTTACTATTGCGCTCCTTGTCTACAAAAAGATGTGTGCTGCCGTCTATTGGAGACTGCTGGAACTAGAAAGTATTTGTAAACTTATAATTCGCCTATATTTGAAATGAAAGGTGTGAAAGTTATCTGCCTTAAATTACGGTAATAATTTAAATTGTTAAAACAAAACTTATAGTTTATAAAGTCTAATTTTAAAAAGATGTCATTTATCGTATGATTTTTATCTATGATCACTCTTATTATAATAGATAAATAGTCTATAAATTATGGAGATATGTATGTATAATATATTAAAGTTCGTTGAAACATAAGATGTAAAATTTAAATAATATCTGAAAAGTATCATTAAAAATGACACAATCTCAACAAGTAATTGAAGAATTATATGATGCTTACACAAAAACTGCTGCAAATATTATTGCTTATTATGGTAAGTATGTATAAGGTTAACTAATTCAATTCTTAATAATTTAATCAGGTTAAAGTAAGTATCCAATATTAAAAAAGTATTAAATAGTTGTAAATTACAATACTGTTAAAGAAATGGTTAAAATATTTAGTACTTTTCATTCATATTACTTTTATAGTATTTTTCATTCTTTTATATAAGTATTTAATATTTCTATAATTCTTTCAATTTAGTTGTACTTTTATATTTGTAGGGTCCACTGAAAGAGATGAAAAGTTAAAAGAACTAAAGGATATAGTGAAAAATAATTGTATTCAAGATAAGAAATTAAAGTTAACAAAGACGATAAAATGTCGAATATCAAGTTTGTATAATGATGATAATGACAGTCATGTTACACCAAATGATATTGAATCCATCATAGATGTAATTATTTAATATAACTTATTATAAAATATATGTATTGATAAATAATTATAAAATATATGTATGGAAAAAGTAATGTACTTTGAACATTTTAGGAATATAAACAAGCTATATCTGAAATTAGTACAGATATATCAAATGATGATAAACTTATACAATTTAATAAACATGTAGAAGCACTATTAGGTATACTTAAAATTGTGATAATAAAAACATGGAGAATAAAGTATTTTACATACAACAAACGTTTTATTAATAATGGTGATATTTGGTATTATAGATGGAATAGCAGAGAAAGAAAATGATACAGATGCTGAATTACAATTACTAGGAGGCTATATAAATGTAATCGATCCTATCTCTAAGAGAAGAATTGTGGACCCTGTGAAGAATATTATATGTGGCCACACCTATGATCGACAAAGTATTACACAGATATTGAAAGTTAATAAAAAGACAAGGTAAAAAAGTTTATTTTACTAAAAAAAGATTATTTGTCACACATAAATAGCTTTAACCATATATTGTGTTTACAGGTGTCCTGTTATAGGTTGCAAAAGCATAGAATTTGTAACACTTAAACATCTTCGAACAGACGTTGTAACAAAAGCATATTTGGAAAAAAATCTAGAATAACATTTTGTGATACAGATGCTGAATTACAGATTATATATAATAATTTGTGTATTTAAATATATATCACTCATCATGACATGTTTTACATTTTGATTAAAAACTCTGTAAAAATATTGGCTTTGAGACAAATTATTAGTTTAATAGTTTGTTTAAGGTACAAGTGTAAAGGGCATTTTAAAAATATATCTCTTGAAATGACATAGTGTACATGAAAATGTACGTGGAAATTATATCTACGTGTTTATTAAACTATTATCAGAAAAGACATTACTTTTTTATAAATTTTCTTTTATTTATTTTCAGAAATAAATATTTTCAGAAAGCAATATGTAGGATACGTAATATGTATCAATAAATTATTAAAAGCGAAGCAACTTCAAGTTGTTATACATAAATTTGTTTGTCCTCTAACTTTTATCATTATTAATTTATGATGACAACACTCAGGCCATGTTTATATTTACGTTGTCATCGATAGTATTAATCCTTTCTCGTTGGAAAGCTCGCTGTATCGTTGATGGATTCAATGTAAATAATTGGAACCCATTTTTACTAGTACCCAGAGATTTAAATGAGTCGCCAAATTACGATATAACACGCTGGGCACGGCAATTGCATCTGCAACAATGTGCTTTCGTAGAAATCGGAGAAGGATTTTGTGCTGTAAGCAGAAAACGCCTCACAAAGAATACTTTCCTCCTTGCAAAACGATTTCAATACAAACTCTTTTGTCGCATAATACAAAGCTTATACGATACTTTCACGCAATACAGTTCTGTTTAATATTTAGTTGTTCGTCGAATTACGTAGCATACCCTTCGAATCAAAAGTTCTCGACAACTCTGGTGTCGCTGAATTTTTCCTTGGAATTTGTCCCTGTTTGACTCTTCATACCTGGGATCTATGTTCGCCTGAATTGACAAGACTTAGGGAAACGGATTGCACTTTTAACGAAGCAGTCCCCCATTCAAACACAAATGCAAGAGTTCACAGACGATTATGCGACATCACTTTGCTTGTCGAAAATGCTTCAAGCTGCAACTGTTCCGTTCTCCTAGCGGGCCAAGGATTGTACGAGACTAAAGGTTATAATATACTTCAATTAACAATAAATTAACAATAAAATATTATAGGAATTCTATGAATTAAAATCGCCATGTTCAGGATTTCCAACGTGTTTTCTGAATCCCTTACCTGAAAGTTTGTGTTCTCCACGTGGGGTTTGTGGCACTGCACAATGCACCGCGACCACAATCAAAGGAGTACACACTCCTCAATGTGCCTCGAATTGTCATCAGAGACAACCAGTAATGTTATGTTTTAAGCAACTGTAAGAGTAAATGACTGCAATAACTGAATGTTCAACAAAAGTTAGAGATATAATTTCTTTCCTTTTTAATGTTTAATTCTGTATTATCTCATTCTAATTTCTACCTATAGGCTATAAGTTAATGATGTCTTTATACTTTGAAATTTAAAGTTCTGCGAAGAAACTTAAGTTAGAGATATAATTTCTTTCCTTTTTAATGTTTAATTCTGTATTATCTCATTCTAATTTCTACCTATAGGCTATAAGTTAATGATGTCTTTATACTTTGAAATTTAAAGTTCTGCGAAGAAACTAGGCCTTCAACTTCAATTCCAGCAGAAATTAATTCTTCATGGACGCGATGGTCCTTTCCAAAATGCAACAATACTTGTGGTAGGGGATTCATGATAGCTACTACATCATGCCAAGATCAAGTAACGTATGGCCTTCAACTTCAATTCCAGCAGAAATTAATTCTTCATGGACGCGATGGTCCTTTCCAAAATGCAACAATACTTGTGGTAGGGGATTCATGATAGCTACTACATCATGCCAAGATCAAGTAACGTAAATAAAGCTAAAAGTTAATACAAACAAATACAATAAATAATAATTGCAATATTCATCTTTCCCTCAATACACATCTTTCCCACTGACTCTAAAAAGCTTATTAATATTACTATTGTACTTCAAAAACTCAAAGTGATATTTGTTAGTTTGGCAATAGAGAAAAAAGTATTTAAGAAATATTCATTGCACTTTAAAAACTCAAAGTGATCTTTGTTTGTTAGTTTGACAATAGAAAAGAAGTATTTAAGAAATATTGTACTTTAAAAACTCAAAGTGATCTTTGTTGGTTTGACAATAGAAAATAAGTATTTAAGAAATATTCATTGTACTTTAAAAATTCAAAGTGATCTTTGTTAGTTTGACAATAGAAAAGAAGTATTTAAGAAATATTCATTGTACTTTAAAAACTCAAAGTGATCTTTGTCGGTTTGACAATAAAAAAGAAGTATTTAAGAAATATTCATTGTTTACATTGAGCGTTTAAAACTTTATCCATTTATTTGTCATGTTATTTTAATTAAAGATTTTCACAGATCAGAGTCTCAATTTCGTTCATACGCATGTAAAAAGTACTCCACGTTTTTACAAATTAAAAATCACTTTTGCCAAAGAAATACACTGATGGAATATCGTTTGATCTTTTCAGAGGAAAACCAGCCGTAGACTGCATTGGACCAGGATCATTTTGGTGAGCCAAAAGTTCTTTTGAGGGATTTTCTTCGAATTCATCGACTGTGATGAAAGATGTGAACTTTTCTAGTTGCCCGGATAGCTTCGGCAAATGTTACTGCGAGGTAAACATCGTCGATGGAATTATGAGAGCGGTCAGATTCACAGAACCATGCATTTCTGCTGAAGGGTGTATCTCAAGCAATACCGGGACATTCACTTTCGAAGGAGAACTCGATCCTAGTAAAAGCATTGATTTCGACGAAGATTATGAGAACGATGAGCGTGAAAGATTCGAAGGTATTAATTTGTCGTGTTTACAATTTTGGAATATATGTAGGATAATAGAAAAAAAGTCTAAAGGCTAAAGTTTAGAATACTTACTGACAGAGATATTTCAATATTTTTTTTAAATGAAAATTACTAGAATTAAATTTCAGAAAGAAATGAAATGTTGAAAGATACTGATCGAAATACATAATTATACGAATTTCAAATATACAATACTATGAATGATATTTTCTATAATTTCAAAGATATTTTTACATATTCTTGAACTTACGACGTGAACTTGAACTCATGAACTTTCTAGATAATATGTAAGCCAGAGTGATCCCGTGACTTTGATTGATCTCGTTATTTTGATTGATCCCGAGACCGAACGAAATGAAACAGACCTTGCTTTATATTTACGATATTCTTCCATAAATTATGTCCTACATGCTCTTCCTCGAAGGTACTTAATGTCAATCAAATTTTAATTTTCCGGTTGATAAATACTGAATACAACATCTCGAATTTAATAACTTCAGTATCTTTATTAACATGAATTTCTTAGTTCTCCATTTATTGAGCTTTAGTTTAATTAATTTTTTTACTTAATAGTAATGATAATGACCTACTCGCTAATTTAGCATTCCGTTTTCCAGAATCAACGCGACTGGCACAGCGTAATCTTCTACAAGCTCCCGCCATTGATCAACAAAATGGCTACGTATCATGCGAAAATAGATTAGCAAACAAGAACTTTAAAGGCAACCGTGGATATCGTTCCATTCTAAGAAGTCGATTAGGCGATGACGCCGATTATACCAATCAAGACGAAGACGACGACGACTACGACGACGAAGACGACGACGACGACGACGATGACGAAGAAGGGGACGACGACAACAGTTTCGTCGAGGATGACGAAGATGAAGAGTATGAAGAGAACAATGACGAGACGGTGACCGAGTCGGAGGCAACACGCTACAATTACGGTTAGTACTTAGGCACAAATCTTTTCCTGGGTTCTTTTAGATTGGACTTGGAGGTTCCACGAAGGATCGTCGAAGCCCCAGGAAGCACATTCGAGAGGCAAGGTCCGATAGCGCAGTGAATGCTTTGGAGGGTAAGCAAGAGGTCGACGAAACCGAAAAGAAGGGTTTCATAGAGAACAGATCCGTGAAAGAAGACTGTGAGGATGAATCTACGGAACCACTGCAATATTACGACTATGGTGAGGAAACGTCGGCGAGAGAAGAATAACAAAACAATTTTTTAAAAATTTCTTACCTTCGTCACCTATATGTCTTTCAACTCTAAAGTCAAACTTTTTATAAGTTTATCTCGATATATTTTTGTAAATACAGCTATGTTATTTTATAATACAGCTATATTTTATAAATACAGCTTCTATGTCAATAACAATGTGTTATATCTTTTCTAGAATCTGGTGGAAATATGTCATCCGATTTATACCGAGTTGGCCTCATCTTGGAAGTAATAGCATTGTCCATTTTATTCTAGTTCGTTGAATGTTAACGGCCAAGTAAAATAAAAATCAGAGATGTAATTGTATTCTTAGCTCGAAGACTGTCACTGTCAAAAATTAATGATACATAATTAAAGGAATTTAATGAAACTATAAATACATTTTGGGAAATAATATAATATAATTAATGGGATTAACAATACAATAAAATTAATGATATATAGTTAAAGGAATTTAATGAAACTATAAATACATTTTGGGAAATAATATAATGATATCTTGTAATAACTTTTTGCAAGTTACTCGAGCATAACTTAAAACATAATACAATTCATGTGTTGAATTCAAACATATTACAATAATCTAAAATTACAAATACAGGCAAATATAGATCAAAATATGAGAAATAAAACGAATAGAAAGGAATTTTCTTATCGAAGATCTGATTTCCTTAGCACATTGTAGATTCAATATTTTTTCTTATCTTGGACAACGTACGCAAATCTATCACTTTCTTGCTATTGTAACTTCTCAAGTAAAGCAAGGAACTAGTTAATTACAATATTTATTCGGTGCTAGGTTCCTCCAGGTGTTTAATGCTGCACGCCTCTGATAGGCACTTTCACTGTGAATTTAAATCCTAGAAAGTGAATCCTCAGCTATATCACAATAAGTTTTCTTTTGCTTTTTCCACGTCTGTTGTAAATATTGTAGATATTATTTAAAACTTTTTCAACCTAGGCAGTATAAATTTCCAATGAAAAACAAATATCGCATAATGGAAAAATAATTGATTTTCTACCCAATGCATAGAAAATTCTTAATCGTTAACTCAAGTATTTCATCAATCAATGAAAGCTTTTACAAATTTGAAAAAATATTCAATTAAGAATGTTATCTTACGTTCCTACATACGCGGAAGTAGAAATTTAGAGCAGACTAATAAAATTGAAATCAGATTTCAGGAAGTGATAAACGAAAGGATGTGCTTGTCTCGCGTTGAAATTTATGTGGGAGATTTTAACGTAATGTCTGACATTACATACTTACACACTCGGCGAAAGAGTTTACTGTTATTTCTAATTTTTACACTACCGTTGCCGTTGCCATTTATCGTTTGCTATTGATAATTCGAATTGTGTTGAAAATATTTTTTGCACTGATTTAATTATATTATTTTTACGAATGTTCTTACGAATATTGATTAGATGTGATTCGTTTGGCCATGTGAAATACTCGTTGAACGTATTGAAATGGATAATGTCTCGAAAGACTTATTCGATCGGGAAAAGGAAGATTACATTGATAATAGTATCAATTTACTTTCTACCATTTTCAAGATTTAATTAGTATATTTAACAATGTAGAAATATTTATTACACATACTGAAGTTATAGCGGAAACGAAGAAAATGAAATAAAATTTAATAGTTCCTCAAGCTCAAGATAATTAATCACAAATTTCTATGTTCGCACCGTTATTTTCGTTCTTATGCTACAAATTTATTTCTACATTTCTCGCATTGACTCTAAAAGTTGCTCTTAAAGATGCATGCAGAGATTGCTTTGAAAATTATTACACTGTATTATACACTTATTCATATTTTGTTTTATAACTTCAACATGTAGCTAACTTTGTGGATAATTGTAATTACGTTTTAATTCATTGTATATCATTCCTTCATTCTCCGATGATTTTATGGATTCTGTATAATATTATGAGTTTCTCGGATATACATATTTCATGAGAAAAATCACGGAAAAAATTATCAGACTTCTTGATTTCAAAGATCCTTCGAATTCAAATTTTATACAATTAGAACTAATAAAAACAATACTTTGCGGTATATATGCATACGTTTCGAAGCAGCTTAACCTAATACGTGACATTTTAAACACCAGTAACGATACGATATAAAAGCTGACTTAAGCAGCGTGTAATGTAACCCTGTTCGTAAATTGGAAAATTAGTGTCAACTAGGAAAACTAGTTTCGCGCATTTTTCTACGTACATTTACTTCGTGTAGTAAGTAATGTTGTGCGTGCATTGAACCAAAGTTTCAATCGGTTGTCAATGTTACGCAACTATTACTTAAAATATAATGGGGTCGCAAACTATACGTTTCAGCATAAATTAATGAGAAACAACGTATGAAACACCTTTCTCTCATTCTAAGGTAAACGTGTATTGTGAGCCGCTTACAAGCAACATTCAACGTTTCATGCAGCTTTCTCAACGATTTTTACAATTTACATCCTTCGTTCTATAGTCATAGACTAGGTTTAGACGATTGATCATGGTTCCGTAACGCGATATCCCGCAAGGAATGCTCGATACGGCGACACCTTTAAACTCTCGAGGCACTGTCGACGGCGTACGTAGAACTTGACCCCGCCGCGTCAATCCATCGTCGTTCGGTGTCAGTGACCTGCCTCAAAAAAAGAAACTAATTCCACCAACCAACACGTAAGTGGCCCGTTGGCCCGTTACACACTCCTCTCGTCGTATGCACCGCCGCGAGATGGGTCGCCTGCGACCTCTCGAGTCGAATTCAGAGCCGCCTGTCGTTCGTTTCGGTCACTGGATCGATGTACCGATCGAACTGTTGTTTTCGAAAGAGGTTATCCGTTAGAAAATTCGCCAAAACGAAGCGTTGTACGTCCCACGACGATCTATATCTTGCGTGAAGTATGACAGATCGTTCGTTGATGAACATGTTTTGTGCGATCGTATATGAACAAATAAATTAACTATGCAACTGCCGCGATATATTTCTATCATTTAACTTTCATCGCGCATGTGTGAACGACAGTGCTTTGTTTAGTTATTGATAGTTTCGATCGGAGAGGTAATTGTTTGCTCTTTCGATTACACGTGGTTTTACACAGATAGCGAGTAATTTATTGCACCGGACGATCAGCTGATAGAATTTATGTTGGTAGTAAGTAACAGAAGAATCTGGTTTATCGTTGAACATAATTAAGAGATATTCTAATATTAATCGTTTGTTAAATTATGTAAGTAATAAATCGATTGCTAAAGATGTCTTATCTCTATATGCGTTATCACAATATATAATTATTTACTTATTTTATTTTATCGTCAAATTTGATTATTATTTTATTCCGACAGAAAACGTGACGGTATAACAGGTATGACTAATCTTTCTGTTTATATGTCCGATTGTTCCCATGGAACGAACCACGAGATATATCGCTCGAGTAGATTTTATTGATCACGATTCAAAGCAATGCTCGGTAGTTATCTATTCAGTCGCTCGCAGATCCATTGAGTTGCGTATGCAAATATATGTAATGAATGCTAGTCGCGTATACACAGTACATACAAATGTATCTACAAAAGACTGTTTCGTGATAACAGCGAGACGTTTTGACAAGTAGGCGGTGTTTTTTTCAAACAAAGCAACGAGATACGTCAACGTAAGTTTTTCTTTTTTACACGTTTATTTTTACATACATGTCTCTTTCTATCAGTTCAAGATAAAAGAATACAGAGAGAGATGGCTAATGTTGACAAATTGATCTATAAAAATGCACGTAATTTTTTCTCTCTCTAGAGGTGTGTTTATGTAGCGAGAATAGAAACCGGAAAGTTATAAGTGCTACAGGCGATACCGGTGTTTTTATTCATCGACGCAAAGATATTTTAATCGGTCTTCCATTTGATCCTGTTGCAATCTTCTTCACCGAATCATACGTATGTACGATGGTTTCTCAGTCATGGAGCGGTGAAGCGTTGTCGCGCCAAACGGAGAAAAAGAAAATGGAGTTTGACTCGAGCATACAGGCAAAAAGACGACGATCTTTCGTGTTCCTTTATGTCGTCTAAATGTTAAATCGGCACAAGAGAAGAAGAGAAGAAGAGAAGAAACTGATCGGTAGCAAGCCGGCTTTACGAACACGTCCGGGGGGCCTCGAGTAACCACTTTGTGATTGGCTAAGCGGTGTACCACGTGGCGGCATTGCGCGGGTGGGGATTGGCCAGCACGGCCGCGCTCCGCGGGCGAAAGCAGCGAGTTTTGTTCTAGTATTTACCCCGCGGTGTAAAGTTGGCTCTCGCGCTCTCCGGTGTCCTTAAGTCACGTTCCATTGTTCGCGTCGCTTCTTCAACTCTCTCTCGCACAGTAGAAAACATATCCGTTGTTCCACCGTCATTGTGCGTTTTCGTGGCGAATGCCGTACGAATTGTGCGCCATGCTCGCGCCGCGAGCAACACGCGATCAACCGGCTACCCGTGGCAAGTGATACGTTTATTCTCGTGAGTAAGTTGCAGTGTGTGCATTTAAATCCCATCCTGGATCGTACGTAGCTTGGTGTTCTTACCGTCGGGAAGGAAAAGGTCCAGTGGTGGCAAACGGCGAGGCGAAAACACGCTGTGGAACCGTGGAATGCGCGCTGACAGGTACCCACCACCGCGCCGTCTCACTCGGAATTCACTGTGCAGTTCTAACCTTTCTTTCTCTCTCTCTCTCTCTCTTCTTTCTCCTTAACTTGTTATTTCGCTTCCCTTCTCGCTCGACCTGCGTGCCCTACGCCGATCGTCGGCCCACCTCCAGTTTCTCTTTCTATTCTATTTTCCTTTGCCCTCGCTCTCTCCTTCAGTCTGTCTTTCTTCTTTCAACGGTCGCTCTTGCACCTGCGCCGTGCCGTGGACGCTTCGCCACTTTTGACAGCTGTCACGGTTCAAGTGCCTACAGAGGCGGTCATTTTATCTGGTCGATGCAACAGGGAGAACAACGTTGTTCGTCGTTCTTTCCTTTTCTTTCTCGATATATTCTTTCCTTTTGCAATGGCAACTGGATTCTTATTTACAGTTACATTTTCATTGATGAGTTTCGAGTAATTAATTTGGACACATACGTTACCGCGTTAACTGTGTAACTCAGTCTGCGGCTTAAGGTGTTGTAGTACACACAGCATACGTACACATTTAATCTGGAATTAAATTGTTCTCGGTATAGCGACAACTTTTGATCCATTTGTGACGTAAATCTCCTCCACAGTGAACGGATGAATTAATTTCTTTTCTCAATGGATGTTAATCGTGCGACATAGTTGGATTACTAAACACATCTGCGGCACAAAGCACGGTGTTATGTAAAGTGAAAGTGACTACAGAAACGTGTTAAAGGTTGCGATACCTGATGCAAAATCGCGTATACATTGTAAATCCAGTACATATTGCACACGTCGATTAAGCTTTTTGCTCGAATAAAAATTAGCCTCTGCCCGCTCCGCTGTTGCTCCCTTCCCCTTCCTCGTCCATTCTCGCCGCTTCTTCTTCTCTGTTCGTCCATATTACGCTGCCGACTGAACGTTCGCGAACGTTAGCAGCGAATTCCATCGCCATCGATAGAATTGTAAACGAAATTTACGCGAAGTCGAAGACGGGACATTTTGGTAGATTAAATCGAGTTCCATTCCATGCCATACTATCTATACTATACTATACTATACAATACCATACTATACGATACCTTCTCCTCCAGAACTTTTTGCTCTCTGGTGGACGCCCTGCACACGAGCTTTTAGCGGCGCGTAAACGCGTAATTTATTCCGTGTGACGTAATTATTCCATCGTGCAGCTTCATTCCCCTGCACCTTTAAAACGTGCTGGTATATTTTCTGAAAAATTAACACACGGAATAATTAAGGGATCGATTNTTTTTTGAAAAAAACTTGCTCTATTTTTTCTTTCATTTCTCTTATTTAGCAAACGTTCGTAACACAACAACTTGTGAATGAAAGTTGGCGTGTGTTGTAGGAAACGATGACTCGGTAGGCAGGAAGGGCTCGAGGGCAGAGCATGAGGGCCGGCGAGGAAACGCGGAAAGAACGTTCACAGTTCGGCGAACCGGTTAATGACTGTCAGTCACCGAACGCAGCCGGGCACGTCTCTGTCTCCAGCTGTCCAGCTCCAGGTTGGAGATGAGTAGGACGAGGGAGCTGAATGTGACCGCGTTGACGACGAGCACGACGATGACCACGGCTACTACGACGCTCACTGCGTCGTCCACGAAGCTGGACGTCGAGGCGGACGACGACGAGGAGCCGCCGACCACGTTCGACGCGCTGGATATGGATCTGGTGAACGGACCGAATCCGTGGCTTCCGGCCTACGGCTTCCAGCTGCAACATCGTTCCCATTTTCAACCCGTGCACGAGGATCTACGGACTAATGGTTCGTACTGTTACTATTTCACTTTCTACCATTGTTTAAACAATGACCTGTGACCATGGTGTGTTTGAGTTGGTTTTACAATCTGACTTCCTCCAAAGTACACATCNGTTGTTTTTTTTTTTTTTTTTTTTCTTTTTATGAAATCGTTCGTGTGAGTGACGTTGTAACACGAATATCGAACTTGTCGAAACTTTCTAAGTAAATTCATCTATTATTCCTGCTTCTGGTGTTGATATGCGGAATAAGATTTCTCCCCGTACGCAAAAATCGAGCCAGGATATTGGAAATCATCTCAGAAATGCGACGATGCGTTTCTCAGTTTCCTAGTTTTATGTTAGCGTCAATTCATTCGAATGGATCGTGAGTCACTCAATGAATCGAGGAATATTTTCCTTCCGTTCTGTCATAAGTTAAAAATGATAATGATCAATCAAGCGTCTCTAAGCGCGCAGTATCTTTTTACCTGGTGATTCAAATTATTCCGATTTATTTAAACGCACGAGGGACAAGTGGAAGTAAAAAAAAAGTTGGTCTATCACCAGATCTGGTTGTAATCTGGTCGTAAATTTCATATCGTTTAACGGGGAAGTCTTGTTGTTCGAACATACAAATTCCGGGAGCCCCTCTGCTCGTCTACGCTCTAGATATCGACGGAGACTTGTACCATTATCGTAATTTCCACTGGATAGAAAACAACACGAGTTTGAATACAAATCGCGCTGTTATTAGCTAGACTTGATACGGGCTACTTTCTACAACTGTGGGCTAGCGTGCGAGAGTCAATGGAAAACTATAAATATCAGTTAATGCTAGGCGATGGTCGTGTAATTTTCATACTCGAGAGAGATAATCGATTTTTTTCTAAAATTTATGTAACCGATATACGTATTATACGATAGTGATAATTATATAAGAATACTCTTATTCTAATTTTTACTGTAATTATATTATATAAGAATGCTCGTATTATAATTCTTGTTATAATTTTCTTATTAACTCTTATTATTATCATTCTCTTATTAATCCTTATTGTAATTATAAGAATTAAATAATAATTCTTGTTATAATTTTCTTATTAATTCTTGTTATACTTTTCTTATTGATTATTGTTATATTTCTTATTAATTCTTATAATTATAATTCTCTTATTATCCTTATTATGATTCTCTTTCTTATTATAATATTATAAGAATTAAATAATAATTCTTGTTATAATTTTCTTATTAATTCTTGTTATAATTCTCTTAATGATTATTATTATATTTCTTATTAATCCTTATTATTATAATTCTCTTATTATCCTTATTATGATTCTCTTTCTTATTATAATTTCTTATTATAAGAATTAAATAATAATTCTTGTTGTAATTTTCTTATTAATTCTTATTATATAATTCTTGTTATAATTCTCTTATTGATTATTATTATATTTATTATTATTATTATATTTATTATAATTATAATTCTCTTATTAATCCTTATATTATAATTCTCTTTCTCATTATAATTATAAAAATTAAATAATAATTCTTGTTATAATTTTCTCATTAATTCTTATTATACAATTCTTGTTATAATTCTCTTATTGATTATTATTATATTTATTATTATTATTATATTTCTTATTAATTCTTATTATAATTACAAGAATTAAATAATAATTCTTGTTATAATTTTCTTATTAATTCTTGTTATACTTTTCTTAATGATTCTTGTTATATTTCTTATTAATTCTTATATTTCTTATAATTCTTATCATAACTCTCTTATTAACCCTTATTATACAAGAATACAGATACGCATGCAGCCTTGACCATCAATACAATTTCATTACTTGTCTCGATCGTTTTAATTTTGTCTTTAATCGTTCGTCAATTACGTCTGTCCTACGTAATACGTTCGCATCGGTAAGTTATCAACCGTCGGTGAAAACACTGTTGTTGCACGTTGTGAAAATATACTCGCTATACGAAACGTGCGAGTTCTTCCCTTGATTCGTAATTCGCCACTCGGATTACGCAAAGGATTAGCGCAATATGGCAGCACCGTGCGTTCGTTCATTCATTCATTCATTCATTCATTTGCGCCACGCGTTTCCTCGTGCATTCGGCATTAGATTGGAAACGACGTGTGTGTGACGCACAGCGCACGCGAAACAAGATAGATCACCGATTACTTTTAATGCAAAGCGACGGATTATTCACGTCCGTTTGTCTGGTTGCGGCAACAGGCGCCTGCCTGCAACAGGTGGTTCTCTTTTCCATCATGTTGCATAGCTCTCTGGCGTGCCTCTGCCACTTGTGCAAGACAAATTGCATGCTCCCGTAAGGGCGATTTTGCTCTCACAATGGTCATTACGTCTGGCCTCCTTTTCCCCGTGCGTACGAAAGAAATGGAAACGCTCTGGTTTTTCCATACCATCGTTAACACGTTCCGTGTCCAAGCCATTTTTGCCTTTTGTTGTCGTTCAGGCCATTTGATATTTTGACTAAAGGTTGATATTCATCAGATTATTACACAATCTTTCATTACATCATCAATCGATAAGTAGTTCTCTATCACATCGTATACCACTTGTGGTAATATTATTAGAAATATGGTGGTACATGGCCTGAAGATTAAGTTTAACGTGTACCACCGGTGGTACACATGGCACGGAACGTGTTAAGGAATGCGTTACACCTGCTTTCGAGATATCGAGGTTGTTACTTATTGTTACGTAGGAAAGAAGGAAACTCCAATATTGAAGTAGATCGCGATGTTATCCTCTCGTCGAGTGTAGGAAATGTGGATGACGGAGCTTTGCTAGGTCTAACTTTTTAATTGTCAATCTCAGTCAGTGTTTAATTTAATTCTTAAATAACATTGGCTACGTACAATTACCGATTAATTTTAGTTACTGGAGAAAGTTACAAGGAAACGAGGTTGATTAATAGGTCAGCCAGTATTGTAGAAGTTCTAAGTACTGATATACAACAGCCAAGGAAGAAACTTTGTAGCGCGTACAATATCGAGATAGACAGCTGCGCCTGTAATATATCATGTAACGTATAAAAAAAGTGTACGACGTAAAATGTAAAATACCCGAATGTGTTATCTTACTTACCATTTCTACGATAGTGATCAACGGCTTCGCCGAGTTTGACCATGCTTGCAGCGATTCGAACGACGAAAGAAGATAACAAGTATACGTCATCGCACGCACCGAGCAATTGAGTAACGCGAACATCAGGGACGATCCGACGACGAAATACTTCATGGTGAACCAAGTTATCCATGGCGCGGAAACACGACGATACATGTGTAAGAACGTGATTTCACTTTGCCTCTTTTCGAGCAGCAATATAACTGTCTCGACGTAGTCGACAAATTTCGAGCACAATATGCACCATTCGATGGTTTTCGTCTGAAAACGTAATGTCATTCGTAAAGTTGCAGAAATTAAAATCAGATTATCACACTGTCAGTGTCTCGACACTTCAATTTGATACGTGCCCGATTTAATCATACCTGTAGCAAAAGAGGAACGCTGGAATCGGGTACAGCACAGCTGGGTAACAAGAATCGGTAAAGTCCGTGCTCGAGTACATAATACGCGAGCAATCCATTCGACACGGCTTGAAAGATGTTGTAAAATCTGGCGAACGTGTGCAAAGTATACGCTGGCTTATCATTCATACACTTTCGCCCACATCGCAGCACGAAGTACACGTATGCAAATGTGAAGACGGATATGATGGTTGCAGGATTTTGTAAAAAGAAGCAACCGCTTGAGCCTGCGTCAGTGAGATTTTTATGATCACTGGGCACGTTCCTTCAATTTGATGAAGATTTTCTAACTTACCAGCTGATCGTTCCATATTCTGTTCTTTTGACGATTGATCTCGGATGTATCGTAAGGATCGCGATAAGAAATTTCACGAATGGAACATACGTAGCAAACGCTCGAGTTTGATTGAAACCGTGGTGTATAAATTTTCTACCCTATATAAACACACACACACACACAGACCGGACGATGATATTTCACGATATCGAACGTGATTCGCTCGAATATTTATAAATACATTAACATGCTAACACGGAATGTATAAGAAACTACGTGATAATACAATTGTACGTAAGCTCTCGTACTTTTTTTTGTCTTTTTTGGAAAAGAAAGGAGAGACATTTCGCAAGAACTGAAATAAAATAGAGAATTTTAATTAAGACAGATCGCTATGCCTACTGATTAAATTGTACAACTTTTTTTTTTAGACTTACACCTTGTGTATAGGGATCGATAGCTTTAGAATAAGAACTTGCGAAAATAGGAAAGGTTGGAAGAGGAAGATAAAGAGAGGATGATGAAGAGGTGATAAAAAAAAGAAGAACAGGAAGGGGTGATAAAGAGGAAGAGGATGCAAGGATGATGGAAAAAGAAAGAGAAAAATTAAATAACAATTGTTTAATTGAATTTATTTTGCTACTTTATTTGTATGTTGATTTTAGCTATTATGCTAAAATCTTTAAGGATATTAATTAATTTATTAATGGAAATATTCAGAAGCCATATTAATTGACTGCATAAAATGAAAATGGAAAAATAAACGTCACAGTATGATAGCAAATAACGTCATAGACAGGGTGTATATCCTTTAGTTATTAATAATTAATAACAAAAATCAAATATTCATGAACATACTCACTTATATTCTATTTTAATATTCATTCTTTTCTACACCTTGCATGTGCCGTGGGAATTAACTGCGTATACAATAGCTTAGTTTTACTTACACAATGTCTTGAAATCGTCTTACATCCACGAAGTTTCTGGAATGAGTTGCGTGGATTGAAACATTGAAACGTAGTAATTTCATAAGCGAAATCGTAGCCTTGATCAGAGATTTAATTTTTACGACGTTGCTTAATACATTGTGTGCAAGTGAAAGTATGTTTCAATCAGCTAATAATCCATTTTGACAAAACGAACAAGAGAATACTTTGTTAAAATACTTGCTTGAAAGTCAAAGGAAGAATGCTGCAATCGTGCAATTTCATTACAACTGCAAAAAAGGAAAGAAGAATTAAAATATGTAAAAACTGAAACATAATCTATTTATGTTCTTTCTGTTATGAAATAATTTAGGTAATTCTATTAGGTAATAATTTGAAATAATTTAGGTAATTCTATTAGGTAATAATTTTGAATTTGTCCATTTCCTTCAGAACAGTGATGAGTGTTGCAAAACGTGTGTATAATAATTTAGGTAATTCCATTAGATAATAATTTTGAATTTGTGTATTTCCTTCAGTGAGGAATGTTGCAAAACGTGTGACTGATTAAGATGATAACGTGATCAAATTAATGTGAAAAACCATGCTGTTGTCATTGAAACGTATCTCGCTTTGATTTGCAGAGCATACGGAGCTGTTGCAGCAAGTGGACTTTCTAGAGACTATCCTGGAAGAAACATCGGACGATCTGCAAAGCGATTCCGATCGAAGTGGGACGACTTATTGGGTTGGCTCAGATTCTGAAACCGAGAGCGTGATACATATAAGGGCGAGGCAAAGATTGGCCGGTAAGAAATCTAGAAACGTACTCCTCCTGGCTGATATGTCACACGCCACGTATTGTCTAACAATAAAGTCCAAAGATATCACACAACCGTTGGATCACGTTGTCGAATATCAATTTGGCAACTAGTCCAAACATGGTGGCTGCGTGCCACTCGTTTCGTTACCTTCTAATGGGCTTCAAACAAATTTACCCTTGCCACAATGTTCTGCAGCAGAATTCATCTCAGTAGAGATCTTTTTTTCCAAAAAGTTCTTTCTCAATTTTTGTTTTCTCAGTCACACTACACAAGAGTCGTAGAATAGTTTTTTTTCTCTGTTTTGTTTGATGTTCTCATCGACAAGTGCTTCAATCAAATGGAAACTGATTAATTACTCTAGAAAGAAACATTTAGCCTTCTTGACTTGAGAAAATATCCCACGTAGATCGTAGTGTACGCCCTATATAAATCTTTGTATGGATAATTTATAACCATTTTGTGAATCTCCATCTAAAATTGCCAAACTTTTCTATTTCCATTTTGTTCCATTTGTAAATCAGTTCAGTGGGACTGAAGTACCTGCTCTTCTGAAATTCAGATAAGTACAAAGATATTATTACAAACAATATTATTAGTATTTAGAATATGTTACATGATGTCAATTCAACCATTTTATTCATCATATCGCGAAACAGGAGGAGATTTTTAAGGAGGAGATATTTCAAATTTGCCAATTAAACGTCCACGAATTTACTTGTTCATCGATTCAAAAGATTCTTTCTGATGTCAATTCAACCATTTTATTCATCATATCGCGAAACAGGAGGAGATTTTTAAGGAGGAGATATTTCAAATTTGCCAATTAAACGTCCACGAATTTACTTGTTCATCGATTCAAAAGATTCTTTCTACTTTCAGTTTTGAATTTCCTGAATAAAACTAATCAAATGATTCGAATTGAAACACTTTTAACAATCGAATTAATAACTATAATATAACATTATTACATGACTATTCTTGCACTTGCGGCAATCTATTCTTACGTTATTCGATTACGACCGATTGCCAAGCTGCAAAACTCGCACACGAGTTCGCCTTTGGAAGCCGAATTCGGCTATTTTTAATGATCAATCAATTGCGCGTTGTGTCACTACAACGTTGTCGTGTAGACTACAAACGGAAGTTATTGACTTGGCTTATCATATGATAAATTGACTAATTGTTCTCGGAACGCGATTAACTTACTTATTGTTAGTCGCTCATGGTGGACTTTGCCTTGAGTTTCAGCCATCGAAATTAAACTTCACCGTATATCTGTACAGATTTACCATCCTGAGAATAAACATTCCATTGTGTTTGGTCGTTGGAGCAACAAGATAATTTTCTCCTCCGAGGAGAGACGGTCTGGAAAAAGTAGGTCTAGGCGTAGATTCAGAAGATTGATGAAGAAATGGAACGTGGTTGTTATGTTATAGCGACAGGTGTGCAGGTGAAAAGAAGTATAGTATGCCTCGCAGATAACATCGAAAAAATTATACGTGTGTGAAAGGAACGAATTTTTATATCGTTTGTTGTATCATTCTACTCTGTGTTGCTCGTGTTAATGACGAGTTTTGTCAATCATCGCTACGTTGCGTGCAACACGTTAAAAATAAGTTAAGCGATATTTTGCCTCGGAATGTATATCTTATGAAATATCTCGTTCTCACATCACTCCACTCACAGCACACGAGCCTTGCAAGCATTGTTTCTCCGCAGGTCTACTTTCTCTTTTCAGTTTGACTGATCTTCTGATTCATTGACTCTTGTAATAATGAAATCCTCCCGTCTCGTTCAACAAACGTTCGTAACGACTCGTTGAAACAGTTACGTCTCTTTGATAACTCATAACTCGTCCTCCCTTTTATAATAACGAACAATTGTTATAAATGCAATTCGTCTCGCGTTTTTCACGAGCCCGAACATCGTGCAAATAGAAAATCCCTGCCACCGACAGGAAGTGCCAGGATATAATATTTATTACTCGCCGGTTTGTTTCGATTACGACGATGGAATGCAATTTAGCACGAATTTAATGATACAACCATGGTTACGATACGATGTCATTGACATACGCGGAACAAGCAGAGTTAATTACAGCGTTTAAACGCTGAGATAACGAGGCTATTTAAAAGCAGGAGTGCAAGTATATTAACGAACGAAAGGCTAGNAGAAAAAAAAAAAAAAAAGAAAAAACGTAAACAGTAGAAAAACTGCACGATCAGAGCGATGTAACAGACTAACTGGCAAGTTCTCGGCTCTTGATAGCGAAGAGATTCTACAGGGTGAGTCAATAAAAATTAATATCCAGAGTAAAGCTGAAGAATACTTTAAATACTTGTGTTACCTCAAAGTCGTTCAATTTGCCTCTAAGATAATAACTGCATATTATTATAATTTCATAGACTAAAAGTAAAAGTAATTTCTCAACAATCTGTCATCAAACACGTTGTCGAAATGATTGGTTTCTCAGGTTTTATTTTAAAATTTCTATGATGTAATGACTTTTGCAACGATAACTAGAGAAATAATACAACGAATTTTATTTTATTTTCATTTGATAGAAATCAAAATAATTCTTTAACACACCAGTCGAAATGACAATTTTATTTTAAAATTTCTATTTCACGTTACATTTTTATTTTCTTCCCGCGATGATGTAATGACTTTTGCAGCGATAACTAGAGAAATAATATAACGAATTTTATTTTATACCTAACCTAAACCTAACCTAACCTAAACTTAACCTATACCTTGCACTCCTCGAGTTTTGGGTAAAAAATTTGGAATTTTGTATGCACGGGGAGCAACGAAATGAAAAGTTTGAGATTTTCATATTTACGGAACAGAAAATGGCCAAACTTCTTTTCCAACACCGTGAAATTTTCATCGAAATATTGAGATTTATTCGCTTTGATTAAAAAAAAGTGACAAAGTCAACGTTTACAAAGTGATAAATTTGTTTTGACATCAGCTGTATGGGATAAATTTATACAAACTAGGTGCAAATGTTACAATTGACAAACAACTGTTTCCATTTAAAGATGCAGATTTATTTAATATTTACCGAACAAGTCCGACAAATTTGGTATTAACTGTACTACTATATATAACATGGGATTTCTTTCCTAAGAAAGTAATAAATCAATAAACATAAAAATATTTTATTATTACGTATTTTTTAAGGACCATTTTGACTGGTTTTGGTAGAAATAGTTTAGCTGTCGGTAATTCTAGTGTCAAGATCGCTCACGTACCAGATTCCTTCGGCTATGCGACCGGTGTAACGTGTCGGTATGCCTGGTTGCCATTCGTCAGGCGTCGTGCAGCTCGCGCACCGCTTGAAATGTCTCGAGTCTCATGATATAAATAATTATAAATCTCAATCTGCTGACCATCGAAAAAGTAACGTAAACTATTCCACTTTGATTCGTGTGCATCTTCGCTTCGAACTATGAACTTCGCAACCACTTACGTTACGCTAATTACGCAGTTAATTGCATCTTTTCTGTTGAAGAGGTGTCCTCTAGGCTGCTATCCTTCTCGCACAAGCACCGTCGAACGTTTTTTTTTTTCATTAGAAGTTGGTGGTTGGTTCATTGTGAAACTACTAATCATCCCTGCTAATTACATTCTAATTCCGTTTGCAAACTGGATTCAGACAACAGTACTAACATTTTGATGTCACTGATTTCTTTCTTTAAGCAGAGAATTTCTCGTAGTTCTCCAATGAATGTATTGTTTCCTTCGGACATTTCCTTCCCAATACAAACAGGGGAATTTTTCTTCTTCTCTCAAGATCCCTTTACTTGTTCGTATTCAGTGTCAAGATTGCATCTTGCAATTCTACGCACGGTTCTCTTCCGTCGCGTCTAATATTAGATCACCTTCAATGTGATTCATATAGGATTACCATGAACTAGCCGTTGAATTCCACGTGCATGCAATCATGCAAGAATAAACCGGACAGGACAATGCGTCGCGGAGTAAATTCAATTGCCACTGTCGAGGATTCCAAGTCAGCTGACGTTGATGAAACGAGATTCGTTCAGAACACCGAAATGCAGTGGCACGTGAAGAACCGATTCATACTGTTTATCACTTTGGAAATCTTTGCAGATGTCGCTTCTCTCTCGAAGTGCGTAAATCGAAATTCAGCCAATTATATAAATTCGTTCAGAACACCGAAATGCAGTGGCACGTGAAGAACCGATTCATACTGTTTATCACTTTGGAAATCTTTGCAGATGTCGCTTCTCTCTCGAAGTGCGTAAATCGAAATTCAGCCAATTATATATTCATGATCAATCAAAATGATCAAAAAAGTTTCACCATACGCGATTGAGCAGCTCTTAACACGTTCCGTGCCATGTGCACCACCGGTGGTACACGTTAAACTTGATCTTCAGGCCACCATATTTCTAAATCATGATCAATCAAAATGATCAAAAAAGTTTCACCATACGCGATTGAGCAGCTCTTAACACGTTCCGTGCCATGTGCACCACCGGTGGTACACGTTAAACTTGATCTTCAGGCCACCATATTTCTAATAATATTAGCACAAGTGGTACACGATGTGATAGTTACTCTAAACAAGAGAACTACTTATCGATTGATGATGTAATGAAAGATTGTGTGATAATATATCAA
>NIPQ01091827.1:0-13354 GCA_002806875.1 Lepidotrigona ventralis hoosana
TTTTAAAAAAAAAAAAAAAAAAAAAAAAAAAGGAAAACATCACAAGATTAAGCAATCATGTAAAAAGGTAAAAGAAGAATTGATTTTTTTCCCGTTTCTGTGTGCAGAATCTTTTTTTTCTATTCTTATGTTTATTCTTTTTGGCTTATAAAGAAACAATCCATCGTGACGAATGAAAAGAATCATGATCGAGTTTGGTAGAAAAACATTTGAAATGAGACGATAATAAGGATAGTAAGACCGGATGACCCAATATATTCACGCCGTGTTACATAAAACTTCGGAACGTGGCTTATTCGTACCCTTATTTTATTCAGTTTAATTTGACGTTAAACTTTTGTTATCTATTATAAAAGTAGATATTACACAGATCAGTAACCCGCGCTTAATCGCAGGGGTATGAGGATGTATGTATGCGAGTGGATGTGCTGCCGCGAGAAAGAAAAAGCGCCTTGCGTTTGAAATGAATGCTTCCTTCCTTTTTTTTTTTCTTTTTCTCCTTTTTGTTATTAATACGTATATCCATTCATCAGTTTATGTATTTATGGTAAAATGCACGTGCACACACACGTGCGAGTTAATAACCGCAATGCGCGTAATTTCAAAGCAGTTCGCACACGCGTACAAACCCCTCTCGTCCTCTGGATGTAGTATGAAATTGAAGAACAANAAAAAAAAAAAAAAAAAAAAATATATATATATATATATGGAAAAGAAGAGATATAGTTAAGATTAAAAAAGAAAAAAAGAAAAAAAAATAGGAGACTTACCATATACAGGGTGTCCAAATAGTAAAGATACTTGAGATAAGAAATTCGCACATCGCACTTTGGTTCAGGAAACTTTACCCTAAGAAGTTCCGATAACAACTGATCATTTGGATGCATCAATTGAAATTTGTACATGTTGCATACCGCCGCGATATAAAGCATTTACGGCACGCGGGACTTTACGTTACGAAGTCGAATAAATAAGCAACATATTATATTCTCCGTATGTTATAACGTTTACATTGACGTACTTTGATTGTTGTAAAGTTGGAGCCTAACACTATAGTCAAAAGTGTACGTGTAAAACGAATTTCCCCCGTGGCACATTTCGCTTGCATACGTTTAGGATTTACATGTAGATACTAGCTATAATGATAATATACTGAGTGTCCCGTTTGTCTTGCAAAATAGAAATATCTCGCGAGGGATTTGAGTTATAAAAAAATGTTTCTGTAAAAGTCGTTTAAGCTTATAAAAGTCATTATGCGATACTAATGATATTTTTTGTGGATGGAATGACGTAAAAGTTTCAAAGTCAAGTTAATTTTTTCAAGTAGAATCATATAATTTCAAATAGATTTATCTGAGCATTCTCTCTATAAAAAAAAAAAATTAATCTATTTGTGCCCAAAAAACGATTGGTTTAAGAGATACTTCCACTTTAGTTTTACAAAGCTTATCACAGAAAGAAAAGGATAATATAAACACAGAAATATCACTCATATCTTTCCTCGTCTCTCATCATAAATTTTACAAAATTGAAGAGAAAATATCTCCCGTTTGTTTTTTGATATAATAGGTTGATATTGAGTTAATGAAAAACATTTCGAAATGTTTTTCGATATAAAAGGTTGATATTTTTTTTACAGAAGATGTCAGATGAATCGATTACTACGGTCAGATAATTCAAAGTTATACGACTCATTAAACGATACATTAAAAAAAAAATCAACTCGACCGTGTAATCTCCTTTACCATTCTCCAAATCTTCTCCAGAAAAACACCATTAATACTATATAATGATATAAGGTAAATATACCTTACACTAAACAATTTTTGTAGGAAAATTTTTTTTACAATTCTAATATCTTACGAGATATTTCCATTTTGCGAGATAAATGAAATACCCTGTATGTGCCTAAGTACACGAATTAAAGTAGTTCAATGGAAATCAGTAAAAACGATATCAGTGAGGAATTTCGATAGGAAACGTACATAAAAACATGAATTCGTGGACGGTCACCCTGTACATATTTGATACATAGTTATATAATTAAAACACTCTTCGAAATACTGTAAAATCTCACAAAATACTCTCCTTGTAAAAAGGTGCGGCTAAGACTCCCTACGGGTCGGACCAATGCGATTAAAAGTCGAGATTCGGAAATTCGAAAGAATCAATTTACCAATAAACACGGAAATCGTATAATTAAATCGTTTCAAGGGGCAAGGACAAAAATAGAGATTCGAAAATGAGTAAAGAAACGTTCAACGATAAGAATTTTTATCGGAGAAATTACTTAAGTCTTAAAAAACATTCTTAATACTAAATCTGAACGAGATAATAATGCGACGAGTGTGCCGGACGAAAGAGCCGTTACACGATCCCGTCATGTTACTTTGTAACAATGGCCCACGTTAAAACATTCGTACGTGCTCGCTCTCTTTCAGTCGTTCGCTTGGCTCTCGCTCTCTATTTTTCTCTCACTCTCTTATCAACGAATTGATGCGTAATAAGAATAAAATTAACGAGGTAATAGTTAAAATTGCACGTGTTTTTCTAGCAACGAATATTATCCCCCCCTCCCTCCCCCTCCTACCCTCCCTCCCTCAATCACGACGTTCAGCACACTCTCGACGAAACCTAAAAAAGGAGTCGAGTGATCGAAATGCCCGAAATACTTTTTTTTTTCCTATTCGAACGATCGTTAGAGTAGAATGCGCAAGGGCATAATTTGCTTGTACACCAATGACATAGTAAGCGATTCTCCATTGTGAGACAGNTTTTTTTTTTTTTTTTTTTTTTTTTTTTTTTTTCTTTTTTTTCCCCCTAGATAACTCCCAACTGCTGCGCATCAACTTTTCTCTTTGAACTCTTTGTCGAAGAAGAACGATCGACTCGCAGTCATCATCAATCATGTATGCGTACACGCGGAGTCTCCGACGCGTTACTTTCTGAATAATTAAACGGCTTCAGATACGCGAAGAAGAGTTCCACACACCAACGTATATCATCGTACATCGCGATATTATTCAAATCGCCGACAGTACGATTGGCTTGACTCGCGTTAGCTCAGGATGGAGCATTACCGTAATTTTTATACGAATAGATAACAGGACATGTCGGCAGGAACGAAGTCACAAGAGCTCGTACTGGCGCAAGTGCATCCGTTGAATGATGTCCCGACAATCGTTAAACACTCTCTTGATGTTCTCCGTATCGACGGCGCATGTAAAGTGCGGATAACAATAGTGCTTGCCGTCGCCGCTGGCTGTGCTTATACGCTGCAAGCAGTTCGATCAAAAATTTTATTGTTCGTAGAATACAGCCATGCTTGAATGCTTGATGGAAAGTACATACAAGAAATTCATCTCTAATGAAGTACTTGGCCCTCAAAACGTCGGGAGGTTCCGAAGGATCTGCCACTACTCCAGCTTCGACCGGTGTTTGATATCGCGCGAATTCTGGAAAATAATCCTCTAGTTTGTGCTTTCCAGCTTTTATCTTTTCCGCTAGTAGATCTTGCTTGTTTAGAAATAAAATTACGGAAATTGTGCGGAGCCATCTAGAACACAAAAGAACGATGAGATCTTTCAATCGAGCCTAAACCTTATCTTAAAAAGTTGATAATAACTCCCGAGCCAGCAAGTCTCGATGCGTACCGATTGTTCCAAATGCTTTTGAAGAGATCCAAACTTTCTCTAAGTCTTAACTTTGTCGGATCCTCCCTGAGTACCATGTTATAACTACTACATGCTGTTACAAATATGATTGCCGTTACATCGTTAAAACACTGTATCCACTTTCTCCTTTCGTCACGTTGACCACCAACGTCGAACATGCTGCAAACAAGCAATCACAGATATTATTATAACCTTCGTGGATGAAATGCACGCAAAGGATCGTGCTCCTCGTACACTATGTTTTACGTAACACCGTCGACGGGTAAAGAAAAAGATTGATATTAGAATCGATTTGCAAATTTCTCTGTCTCGGGATGAGATTTCACAGGGGGCCGATAGAAACTGGATGCTCCTCCGTAGGGTTAATGCGAAATGCAGGATCTAACCGACGGGCGGCAAAGCGGGGACTAAGGCAAAAAGGGAAAATATTATAAAGCTGTGGAGGCGTTAACTCGGCTAACGGATTTCGCTGCACGTATAGCACGTAAAGCCTATAGCTGTAATGTACACGCCGGGATGAGGTGCGCGTCGCTGCTTCGCGTTATATTTACCGTCGGCCGATGTTACTGTAATACGTCGTCTATATATAGTTGACGACACTGGAGTAAAGCGAGCAGCTATCGGTGAGGACTTACTGAAAGTTTACTTTGTCGACTTGAAACCACATTTCGAAGATACCGGACGTAAGGACTCGACACCTGAGGATGTCCTGCAACAGAATCATCAAATTTACCATTCCAATGAAATCTCCGTGTTTCGTAACGATCTTACGATCTCTTAGAATGTTGTGTCGACAATTACCTGTTCCGTGGGGGTATAATCCGGTTGTTTAACAATGGCTACCTTATCTAGAAAACTGAAACAGAGAATGGAAGAACCGATTACGCATCTCCAACTTTCGAGTCAATAACACTATGATGCTACACATTGATGAACGTGTAAGTATTTCTACATACATTGAGGCTAGTTTTTGTTTTTCACCGTAAAATTAAATTTTTAATAATGACCTACCGGTGAAAAGCTCGAGTCATTATCTGAAAGACCATTTAATCATTAATTCTGCCAAAGAGAAATAAAGGAAATTCTGAATTGTTAGACACATAGACTGAAAAATTCCAAGTCGTATCGAAAGTGGTGCGATAATGTACACCATGGAGAACGGAAGTGTCTGTTGGGAAAAGGTGGGACGATAGAAAAGGGTGAGAAAACATCGAACGGAGAGAATTCTCTCCTTTCTCTCATATTCCTTTCCCTTTTCCTTTATTTCTCTCTTCTTTCAGCCTTGCGGTACGCTCTTTTGCTTCTCTTCTTTGTCTCTCTCTCTCTCTCTCTCTCTCTCTCTGATATTTTCTATCACCGTTTCTCTCGAAAGATCCTCTCCGGTTGGTGTCTAGGGTGGATAGAGTACACGAAGGGGGAAAATCGATCCTCGGTGGTGTCCTATCCTAACCCCAACTCTCGCCCTCTCGGCCTCGCCGAGTATGCCTCTCTAGCACCCAGTTTTCAATCCGGGTCATGGGTCACTGCCACCGCTGCTCGCCATCAATCGTACGTACAGGCTTAGCTTCGCTATGTATACCGGACGGCCTGTACAGGTGTGTATGTACACGGGAAAACCTACAGGGGTGGATCTTCGCTTTGACACCACCATGCAACCTTCCACAGTCGGTTGACGGTGATAATATATATTTACTGACAGACACCGGCACTGCGCTTCAGCCCGGATATTAAACAGCCGTATAGGCAACGGCACTTTTTCCATTGGAAATATTCCAGAAGAACAAAATCCAGAGAATTCGAAAATTATCGTACAATACGATGTATCGTTGTATTAGCTAACGAAATATCGTGTTGTTATTAACACTAAACGTACCAACATTTTACATATAAGGGGTCAAATGACCGCTCGCGGTACATAAGGTATGCAAAGAATTTTTCTCTTTATTAAAAAAATAAGCTAAGAGAAAAAGAGAAAACGAGAAATTGAATAGTCAGATAATATAAGTCAGATTAGCGAAAGAAATAACAACGAATGCGCGATTTTTAAAGTAAATTTTGAAAAGCTTGGTACGTTTAGTGTTAAAGGATAACACACAAACGATTCGAGAAGATGCTGACCGATACGAAGAAAATGAGGTGAGATGAAACAGTCAGAGTCATCACAGGATGCAATGATCCACCAATGTTCACTGACTCTAATATTTGCGTGTGAGTAACCGGCAATTCGAGTAAATTCCAGGGATCAGAAACCGGTGATATTCATTTCTGGTCAAAATGGTTGCAGAGGAGAGCTGGAGAGAAACCGTGGTATAGGAGACTATGTAGACTCGTGTGTAGGCTCGTGAGAAAGGTAGGTCATGAAATTGGCGCGCTTACACAGAAATGAGGTTATCGACCTCCGGAGAATTGAAAGAGGAAGGAGGTCGTGACCCACTGGTTACAGCAGAACGATTTTCTGGTTATCGCGACGGTGTAACTTCACCGACCTTGAGGTCAACTTTAACAATGTTATTTCTAACGATACGAGATAAAACCGTCGCACTCCTCCTCCGTTAAGGTTTTTCGAAAAAAAAAACCTTATTTTTATTGTGAGAAGAAAGACGATATAGATACAACCGTAAGAATTGATAACCACGCTGTCAGGTTCAAATCTTGAACGAATCGTCCTGTATAAGCGACGATGCGTGCGAAAAAGAATAGGGAACACAGTCCAGAAAAATAAATGTTCGCGGATTTTGAACGAGGTCAAACCGAATGCAAAACAATGCTCGTTGCATAAGTAACGAATTGAAGTAGACCAAATCCGTACTGAGATCCTTTATGTACTTTTTATGTTGATTTTGACGCTTTCTAACGTTCTGTTTCATCTCGAGCTTCATTTCGAATTGCAAATATTCGAGGGACCTAGCGATTCTAATTGCTCCTTCTTGATCCGATGCAACGGTATATAATTGAACGTATCACTCGATTTATAAAGGAAATTTAGAAGAAAGATTTCTTTCTGAAACAATCTCTTTTTTTTTTTGACGATTCATATTTAAACACTGGCATCGAAAGTTATTAACGAGGATGAAAAATACTGGCTTTTATCTAACGTGCCACGGAAGAAGATTGTTATCGACCTAAACATTCATGAACTATGTGTGGCAACATCAGTGATCCCAGCATATAGACCAGCGTCTATATATAGCGACACGTGTTTCCTTTTTTAAGGTGTGCCGAGGTATTCCATCGTGTAATTGACACGTTACTCGATTCTCCCCGTGTAGTGTTCGTTCTTCTCTTTTCTCCTCTTTCCTGAATTTTTGCTTTCTCCCTCTTTCTCACATATTTTTTTTTTTTAGTTTTCTCTCCTTCTCTCTCTCTCTCTCTTTTATTTTTCATCCGAAACAAAAAGATTTGATGTCAAAAGCAACGTTGCTCCAATCGAATTGTACTTTCGGCGCAATTTAACAGAGTTCAAAGGAGATACGGGCGGAATCGAGATCGCGATAACGTCGCGTTCGTGAATTTCGTTGCGTGAAATCTGACTGTTGTCCGACCCGAAAATCATCACTGCCTGAACCAACAATCGATAATCAGACGTTGTTGCGTTGCCGATCTCTTATTCACGTCGAACAAATATTTATTCGCCGTGCAGCGACTCCAATTCGCTGATATTTTAGGAAGCTTACCGTTGGCCCATATTCCTTTTATCCTCGATACAAATATTCCAGTTTGTTTAACTTTANATAAAAAAAAAAAAAAAAAAAAAAGAGGAATTATTAATCTTCGCCAATTATCGTGTAACTCGGAATCTAATTTTCCCGATCAGGAATCAAGAATGGGAGGCTCGTTTAGCAAACGTTCCTGTGGCCCACACGAACATCTCCGTTATATCTCGAGCAATACTCCCTAAAAATAAGATGTACTATTTTTATCGAGAGATTTCTCTCTCTTTCTTTCTATTTCAATGCACAAAAGGACGGAGAGAGAATCAATGAAAGATAAAAAAAGACGAAGGAAGAGAAGGTGGGAGGGGACGGAGGAAAGGAGAGGAGAAGTTAAAAAATTCACACAAACGTTGGGGCCAACAAGGTGCAGTAACCGGAATGCAACCGGCTCTGCACATATTTTTAACCGAAACGAAAACCTATCACCGTGATCTTGATTCGATCTCGCTTTCGTGAAACGCGAAATACTACTTGGCACGTTTTGCTGGACGTCGATCACGAACTCGTATTCTCGTCTTGTCTCTTGGGGGCATCAAACGAACGATAAACGTTTTTAATCTCTCCTGTCATTGGCAGTGCAATGACAACGACAACGACGACGACAACTACGGTGATAACAACGATATCCATGGTAATTGTATATGCGGGCACGGAGAGCCAGCAAAGTTGCGACCAAATATAAAGTGACTTCTGTCTAATTAAAATATATTTGACGAATCGATAGACAGCAAACGGAGTCACATGTCGAAACGAGTTTGTTAGCTTAGGAGAAATTTTCCGTTTGCACTCGAGATTACACTCAAAATCTCTTTGCCAGTGCAACAACCTGTGCCTCACCTATGTAATTTTCAAAGGGACACAGTTTAAAGTGACCTGCTGAACCGGGACGATCCGCAACGGACTAGTTTTTCGCTCATTTATATAAATTTATCGGGTCGGCAGGTGTTCTCTGCGAGTCGCACGGCGTTCAAAAGGAGAATAACGAAAATAATATGTTGCCAATATAATATGATAAGCTCGTTATTAATCGTTTATAATTAAAAAAAAGAAAAAAGAAAAATACAGACTCGCAGAAATCGTTTGATCTAGGTGTATATAAAGTGCCAAAAAAAAAAAAAAAAGAAAAATATTTTGTATGCCGAAAATATTGTGCGCTTGTGTGACTAAGTAAGCGCGAAAAAAGTTCGAGGTTGGAACAATCCATTGAGAACCCCTAGATAAACGAGTGGCCCCTATTAAAGCGATTACCTCGTTAAGGCATTGTCTCTATTGGCATTAAATCGGTGTCACAGGCCCATGAATATACAGAGATATACCATATGTATCGCGGTCATGAGAACGCTTCCAAAATTTATCCAACCGCGTTGCAGACTATTTACAAGTCAGATACGATAACAAATACAGACATACTTACACACAGAGGCAGATAGAACAGGTACGAACACATGGGCAAGTCGTTACACTTTTACCACGGAACTACAGGCTCTCGTTTCAAGTTGGACTCTCTAGCACACGCGGGATAGTTGAAAGGATAATGGACGAATCCGTGGACAAATCCGGCGTGCATCGAGGTCTCATTATCATTGTATAAACGTTATCATACGTGCTCCTTATCGTAATCGCGATATCAGTCCCGGGGCGAATTAGAATAACCGTGCCGTTGTGCCTCAAGCACACGAGCCATTTAACGTTACGAAAATCTATCTAATAACTTTAACTCCTTTATTTTTATCATCTAGCTGTAGCTCATCGCGCGCTATTGTACGAAATTATTCTTTTATTTTGAAGCTTTTAATCCTCAAACGCACAATTAACATTTGATTATACATTAGATCTGGTGTCTGCACAGCGTGAATTCATTCTGATAATAATCGTAAGAACAAAGGATAACTCACTATTTGGCGCAGTCAATTAGTTGGTACTCATTACTCCTCTCGTAACTCTGTTGAACACCCCGGTCCTTCCAAAGCGTTTCGACGATGTCGAAGAATTCCTGTAAGAAATTTCAATTCAATTAAAGGATCATAATTGACAAGATGAATTAGTAGGAGAGAAAGCATTCGGAAATAGACGAATCAATTCGCGGTACGTTCGTGGGTGATTTGCAAATAAATTCACGGTTTGGCAGCCGTTTCTATCTCATTAACTATCTCTAAAAAAGAAAACGTGCAACACTGGGAAATTTGGCTCGATCGCGGTGTCATGGCAACAAAATATAGGCGTTTCATAGTTTGGACCAATAAAAAAGACGATTCGGAGCGTAACTAACGCGAGGCTAGCAACCACGAAGCACGTCCCGTTATCGACGGAAGTATTTTCATTTTTAATTCTGTCGCTGGCTTTGCACGCACGTATTATCCGTCCCTATATAAAAATGGATATCGACCAGGTATCTGAGCCAAGATAAATATTCGAATAGCATCTATTGCCGAAGCGTTGTCAGATTTAAAAAAAAAAAAAAAAAAAAAAAAAAAAAAAAAAAAAAAAAAAAAAAAAAAAAAAAAAAAAAAAAAAAAAAAAATTTAAAAAAAAAAAAANAATACTACTATAATACTACTATATATACCTTAATACTACTATAATACTATTATATATACCTTAATATTACGATAATTCTACTATATATATATATATATATATATACTATATATATGCTATATATATATATATATATATAGTATCATCACAGTGGAAATTCAAATTTAAACCCTTCACCTTGCCCCGACGAGCAGCGGATGGCTATCTTTATCATACTCGTAGGTGTACCCCATCCGGTCAAAGGTATTTCGATAAAACGCTCTGTCGAGCAAAAATCCGACAGGATCCGAACGAGAGAGAACGAGAGACAACAGGGTGTCACGTGGGAGCTGGAAACTTAACCGGCAGCATGTGACTTAATTCGATGAATTCGGATGCATCGNGCATGTGACTTAATTCGATGAATTCGGATGCATCGTTCTCGATGGCTATGGTGTCGAATCGCGTGCGACGAGCGAAGACACTATGATAATTCGTACACACTTACGTGTGTATCGTGGCAACTGCCAGTGAATGACGTAAAACACAACATGGATTATTTTGTTGCGACGACTTTATTTCGAGATCGGCCACGTTCGGAGCTCCATCGCTCGCGGATTTCGCAGCTCTCGAAATCCCGCCTTGATCTTCTTGGCACACGAGAAATCATTATTCTCTCGGATCTGACAGAGGTTTCTACAACACCTGTCCATGAGTCCAGTCAGCTAGCTGAAGAAAATGTCAATGCCTCTTCGATCTCTAAAACCGCTTCTATCTTCCTCTCATGAAGCAGCCTCACGTTTGTATTTAAATATACCATGGAACGATACCGAAAACAGTGATCGCGAAGAAATGTTAATCGATGATAGTGCTATCGTCGAGAGAACACGCGCGTTAATATCATTCCCTATATTATCGATCCAGGTTACATGAGAAGAATTCGACAGATTCGACATCATCAGACAGGGGCAACAAATCGACAGATCTTTAAGGGATAAATCGTGCGCGGCAACTTCAGCTTCAACTTCAACTTTCAAAGAGGCGCGACAGAATTGCTGGCCTGGATACAAAATGACTAAAACGGGTTAAATAACGTGTCGTAATATTTTAATGGTATATCCTCCCTCTGTTTCCCCCTATCTGGTTTCACTATGCGATTCATTGTTCGCGCCAGCGAACTTGTAAAATTACGCGATCCATGGACACATTCTTGTCGTACGCCTGTCACTTATTAAACGCACGTCTGGTCTCGAGAAAATATTTCTCTCGATTGAAATCATCACGCTAATAAAATTTAATTCTCTTGCTTGCCACCATATGCCGCGGAATGTGTTCCGTGGAATAAGATCAGGTACTTAACCTGGATCAGAGTCAAATCGCGTTCTAAGAATATTCGTAATTTCTTTCGCCAGGGGAAATATTGCCATGGCGAGACGGAGGGATGTTTCCCTTGAAATTTCTTATTGAAAGCCGATCGCTTTCGCCAGCCAGATAATCACAGGCGCACGGTAGCCGAACGACACAAAGATCCACCACCGTATTTTGTCTACGAGGAGGAGGATGGCGTAGCACATCATAACCAGAACATGCTGTCATATAGCATGTCAACGTGTACGGTGGCTGTGTAAACATTGTAAAAACCGATTATGCCAAACAGTGAAATCCTACCAATGTATGTCGTAAAAAACTCATCGTTTACCATCGATCCTTATTACTTCAGTTTTGCAATGCAAAATTCACTAACACACGGATTCTTTCGTCGAGCGAAAGAAAAGAAAAAAAAAAAGAAGAAAAACGAAAGCGAACAATTCACGGAGATTGGAGCGCACTTTTTTTCATCGTATTACATTAAGAAGGTACACACGGCATACGGAACAAATAGATTGGCTGTGACTCACCGGGGGATAATCGAAGTCCGTGGCGGACGAGACATCCACGATATAGTCGGCTCTACTCTGATTCGCCGGATCCTCCAAAGCAACGGGTGGCGTTAGCGTGCTCATCGCGCTAATTATCGTCTGGAAAAGAAAGCACATCGTCTGGTGAAGAGAGAAAAAAACAAGTATAGCATAGCAATGCGTGTAATTCCATTAACGATTATGACGACGACGACGTGCTCTATCTATGTAGGGGGGAAGGGGGGGGGGAAGAAAGTCCATTCTCCGCGGCATTGTGACGCGTATGAGGAATTTCCATCTGAATTTCCATTATCTATCGCTACACGCGCAGATAATATGTCATTCATAATCCTTAAGTGCCATGGGGCAGCTTGTTTATTACATTCGGCCAACATACGGAAGTGATTGCAAGGTTACAGACAATACGCATATCTAAACACGGTCTCGAACGGACGAATTGCGAATTTACGGGCGTGTCACGTAACGTTAATGACGAGATGCTGCGCTCGTCAAAACGGATGCATTTACACAGAGACCAGGCATACCGCAGATATTACGGAAGATTTTTTTATCTCTTACACCTAAGTTAAAAAGCTTGTTTGATATCACTAAATCACTAAATTCGGAGAAGGAAGCACGCATAATGCGCGCCACCCGGGCATCGAACGATGTTTTAACAACTAAACGTACCAACCGGGGTACAAATGGCCCCTTTTCAAAATTTACTTTAAATAAAAATATACGTTTGAGTATTTCGTTAGAAATCACAAGTTATGTTGCAAATTATTCCCTTTAATAAATTAAGAATTTCTTTATTTTCTGAAAAAAATCAACGTTTATTCGTAAGAGGTCAAGTGACCCCTTATAAGGCTGTAGAAACCATAGTTTTAGAGACCAATCGTCTTAGAGGAATAAAGGAATGTTGTGAATGCTTGTGCCAAACGATAGTCAATCCGGTTGATTATAAAATTCGTACAGCGAGATAGAGATAAGAAGGCAACGCTTAGAGAAGAAATCTCGGTCGATTGCCGGGTGTCAAGTTTGAAACAGAGTCGCGTAAACAAATATACAAAAGGATGTTCTTACCAGTATCGCGTCTCTGATGTTCTTTTTGATGTCCTCGATTTTTTGCCGCTTTTCCCTGCACAGAAAAGCGTGAGAGAGAAAACGACGTGAGTAAACCAGGCATTCGATTCTTCGAATCACGATTTCAGTGTATGTACCAATGCGTGCATCGCGAACCTAAACCAAATGGCTCGATCACGCTTACACGAAGAAATATCGAAATATTTATTACATGCGTATTTTCATTATTAACGGTATCCGAGTCACTCGGTAATTTTAGATCACGGCATCACGCCAGTTTCACGATTATAACGATCGACTTCGTTGGGTTGGAGACACACACTGGAAATCTCGCGAATCTAATGCGAATAACGATCAACGGTGGACACGGTGAATTTTCATATGGGGCCTCTCTCTCTCTCTCTCTCTCGTTTTCATGGTGATACCTGTGCCAGGCTCCTGTCGTCAATCGGGCAAAGTTCAGTCG
>NIPQ01091828.1:5610-20359 GCA_002806875.1 Lepidotrigona ventralis hoosana
AACAAAAAAAAAAAAAAAAAAAAAAGAAGAAGAAGAAGAAAAGAGCGTGAAAAGCTGGGAGGGTAGGAGTGCTAGGTCCGGCTACACCACAAAAACAGGATACATGTCGATGTACAAGAGGTTGTTGTTGGACAGAGGCGGACGGAATCAGACAGACAGATTGGCGTGGTTTCGAGGATCGGTGAAATCGAGAGAGAGAGTGTCAGATCGATCGGGAGGTGTAGCAGGAACTGCAGCTCGCCCTGATGCTAGCAGCGCCTACCTGCTGGCCCGCCGACAGCCAGGCCGAGCGGATTGTAGGTGGACGTGGCGGCCAACACGGCTGACGTGGTGAGGGAGGCCAACGGTCCGGCGGCGGAGACGCTCCCGGGTGTCACGGCGTTCATCGAGTTGACGACGCTGTTTATGCTCGAGGAGCCGATGCCGCTGGTGGACGGCGAGGACGAGGAGACCGCTTGCAGCAGGCCTGCAAACATGCCGAACGGGTGCGGATGGTGCGTGCTCGTCTGAGGCGGTGGCGTTGGCACCGACGCGACCGAGGCCGGTGTGGACGAGGCCCGAGGTGTCAGGTCCAACGGGGCGCTAGGGTTCGGGGGGCTGTTGCTCTTCTCGCTGCCGTTGTAACGGTGAAACTGTGGCGGCGACCTGGCCGCCAGGTTCCCCACCGTCGACGTCGCCGTCGTCGTGATCGTTCGCACCTGGTTCTCCAGGGCGGCCAACGAGGTCGAGAAGCTCGGCAGAGACGACACCGCGTCCTTCTGCGTCTCGTTCTCTTCGCTCTCGCGATCCTGCTCGTCGTCCACGTCTCCACCGCGATTCACATTGACGCATCTGTCGTCATCCTCTCTGCGATCGTCCTCCTCGTCGTCCTGGTCGTCCGCTTCCTCGCTCTGCTCCTCGGAATACCTCTGCTGTTGTTGCTGTTGCTGCTGTTGTTGCTGCTGATGATGATGATGATGATGATGATGATGCTGTTGCTGTTGATGATGATGTTGATGCTGAAGATGCTGGTGTTGTTGTTGCTGTTGCTGCTGTTGCTGTTGCTGCTGTTGTTGAGGCTCGTCTTTCGAATCCATGTCGTTCTCTTGTACCTGTCTTTCCAGCGGTTGCTGTCGAGTCGGAGGAAACGTCAAGGGGAATCCGGCACCGGCCGCGGGATGAATCGGTGGGAAGCCCTGCGGGAGGAACGAGGCCAACGGGTGATGCGAGTAACCCGGTGGGAATTCGTTCACCTCGCCCGCTTGGATCTGCTCCGGACTGAGCTCCGTCGGCTCGCCGGTGTGCAGCCGTATGTGCTGCTGCAGCACCAGCGCGTTGGTGAATTTCTTGTGGCAGACCGGGCACTGGTGCAACATCCTCAACGGCGGTTTCGCCCTGTGCACGCCCATGTGAGTCTTCAGGTTACCCTTGGTGGTGAACGCCCGGCCGCAGATCTTGCACTTGAACGGCCGTTCGCCAGTGTGGGTCCTGTAATGCATCTGGAGGGCGCTCTTGCAGGAGAGGACCCGATGACAGATGACACACTGGTTAGGATCGGTCAGTTTGTGCTCAATGTTGTCGACCAGCTGCTGCAACTTGGACGTTTCCGAGGTCTTGGTTATCTCGATCAAACTTTCCCACGAGTTGTCGTTGCTGCCCGGCCGTGGCAACAGGCTGGAGTAGATAGCCGGATCCTTGGCCGGGTCGATCATCTCGTTGGTGGGAACGTTGGCGGGCGCGTTAACGGTCGGCGGTGCGGCGTGATGTGCGGGTATTTGATGATGCGCCGGCGGCCCTGGGAACAAAATCCCCGCGAAGGACGTTTGAAGGCTTCCGCTACTGGCGCTACTGCTAGCAGGGGAGGCTCCGGGATACGCGACAATGTGCTGCGGCAAACGACCGATGGTCCCCCGACCGGACAAATTCTCCGGCTGCTCCTCGATCTCCTCGTCGACCTCCATGTCGCCGTCTCCCTCCAGTCGACCGCTCATCTTACTGTCCATGCTACAGTCTTCGTACGTCTGCGGTTGAGAGGATGGATTGACGGAGGATTGGGGTGAGTTTAAATACCGTCTGGCCGCCTCCTCGAAGTCCTCGCTTTCCTCCTCCGTAGGCTCCTCGGCCTCCTCCGGCTCTTTCTTCGGCGTTATCCTCTCGGTCGGTTCCTGACCCTCGCTGGGCCGTTGCTGTTGTTGTTGATACTGATGTTCCTGAATGGGCGATCGTTGTTCGTGCTTGATCTCGTCCCTCTGCTCGAGCTGCTGCTTTTGTTGTTGTTGTTGTTGTTGTTGTTGTTGTTGTTGTGATGGTTGTTGTTGTTGTTGTTGTTGTTGTTGTTGGTGATGGTGGTGATGGTGGTGGTGGTGGTGATGATGGTGATTGTCGTGAAAGGAATGACGAGAGTTGGACGCAACCGCGGGGGAATGTGGGGACGACGTGGTCGGGGCAGTGGTAACAACGGGTTTGCTCAGGTTCTCCGGCACGTCCTGATCGTCCCGATGAGCGATAACCGGCGATCTGTACAGGGTTGGTATACCGGGAAGGGCCAGGCTGAGCGGCAACGGCGGCTGAGGGGGTAAAAAACCGTGGGCCGCGGTCGGGTGAAAGGTGGGATGGTGAGAGGGCGGTGGCGGCGGCGGGGACGGCATCGGTCTCTGACCGGAGGCGATTTGCTGTAGCAAGGGTGGATGGTACTTGTCCAGGTGTTCCGGAACGGGATTCGGGTTCATCTTAACATGTGGAAACTTGGCCGTATGCCTCTGGAAGTGGACCTTGAGGTTTCCTTTCGTGGTGAAGCGGCTGCCGCAGACGTTGCATTTAAAGGGTCGCTCACCTGTGTGCGATCGTATGTGGATCTGAAGCGCCGAGTCGCTGCCGAACACCTTGCCGCAATAGCGGCACCGATGCTTGAAGAACGGCTCCCCGCGACCGCTACCACCGGACTTTGAGTCGTACGGTGAGAGACGGGAGCCTTTTCCACCTCTGAACGCCAGCTCGTCCGCCAGGTTATTTGCCAGCAGTCCCTGGCTCGCGTTGTCCAGCACCTCCTGCGCCCTCTTCTGCAACATCTCCAGAGTGTTGGGCTCGTGCAACGGCGGTGGATCGGTGTTGGTTATTATCGACGAGGCTAGGGAAGAGCTGATGGAGCAGAGGGGCGGTATCTGGTGCGACATGGGCACCTGGCTGCCGGTGTTGCTGCCGGTGGCGGTCGCGCCGGTCGCGTTAGACGAGACCAGCGGGATATTCAGCGGTGACGCGCTGCTGGTCGGCGTCGGCCGTTCCTGAGCGGTCAGGTTCGGCGTCATCGGAGCTGGCGATGTTTGCTGATGCGACGGCGGACGCGACGACGGGGGCGACGTCAAGCTAGACAGCGGTTTAGGCTGGATGATCGGCGACGGCGATATCTCCTTCACCGTGTCCGACGGCTCGCCGCCGGTCGCTGGCTGTTGCATCGTTTGACTGTGCGTGATCGACAATTGCTGCTGCAGTTGGCTGATCAGCTGTAGCTGGAACACTTGTTGATGCTGCAGCGTGTACAGGGTGCTCTGCAGCAGCGCCAGGTCTTGGAGCGCGGCCTCGGTGTCGGCGCCACCGGCCAACGCCGTAGCCGCGAACTGTGCGACCGCCACCTTCGTGTTCTGAAGGGCTTCCAGGGTGACGTGGCTAGTCCCAGCCGGTGGGAACAGGCCGGCGGCGGTGCCACCCTCTACGAAATTGTTGTTGTTCTCCGCGTCCTGTCTGTGATGCATCTGCTTCCGCGATCCTTCCTCGTCGTCCTCTTGCTCGTCTTGATCGTCCACGCCCTCCTCTTCGTCCTCCTCCAGACCGTCCTCCTGATCCTTGTCGTCCTCGTCGCCCTGATGCGTCGACCTGGACGCCGTGAGATCCACGGCCTCGTCTCCGCCAGCTCCTCCACCGCCACTCTCCTCGCCATCCGACGTAAAGTCATTTTCCTCTCCTGAAACACAGACGTGGCGGTGCCAGCGTTAGCCTTTCTTTCCTAGCGTGCTCGACGATCGACTTTCGACGTTTGCCTTTTCCCGATCATTCAATATTTTCCCGCCCTCGCGAAATAGGAGAGACGTAAAAATCGTTTGTACGTATAGCGCTAANCTAATTATTAAAAAAAAAAAAAAAAAAAAAAAAAAGAGAAGAAAAAAGAAGAAACAAAATACACAGGTACAAAAGCATCTATCGTACGTTCAAATAATAATTTCAAATGTTGATCGCTTCATCGATGCAACAGGAAACTGACTCTATACATTAAGACGAGTACAAAGTAGGAGAGAAAAGAAGAACAGCTGCTTCGAGAGACGAACTGGATTGACGAACTCGATTGAAATAAGTTTGCTAAACGACCAAGATCAGAATTCTGATACTCGGAGAAATATTTGCAGTTGAAACGTAAGAAGTTTCGTCGTTCTTACGTGATTAATATGACGAAGAGTTTAGGGACAATTGCAAACTCAACAATCGACACACTTTAACATTTCAACCGGACGAAAGGCAATAGAAACGTACACACGGAAGATCGAGGCTCTCTCGGCAAGGAGAACGTCACATTGCGACCGGTTTAACGCTCGCAACGACGATGAGAGCTCATAAGGTTTCGCTTCACGATCGAAACGAACGCGGTCTCATCGAGGCTGGAACGGGCCGGGCGAGCAGGTCGACGCGCGACATTTAAAATGTACAGTGCCGCGGCGAAACCGAGGTGGAATGGTTAATTGGACTGGCTCCGATTTTATTTGCCACCGATCATCGATCACGAGGAGGACGTGCGTGCCGATCGTTTCCTCGGGAAAAGCACAGACTTTGCTCGACAACGCGGATAAGATCGGTATAGTTAAAAAGGTGGAAAAAGAAAAGAAGAAAGAAGGGGGAAAAAGGCTGTCAGTGGCCGGGCGACAGGTGCGCGTAGAATCCCGCAGAGAGGATCGCGCGCATAATCGTGTCAATGATAAGAAACGACGATTAGTATTCCGCGGCGCGGTGCCCGCGTACCGTTTGGAAACTTTTATAACACGCGCGCACCGGGGCCAATGAAAAATGGAAATCGCGCGATTACTATTCCCGGCGGGCCCGGTCGGACCCGTTCGAACCAGAGCACCAGTTACAACAACGTTTCACTCGCCACCCGAGACGCGACCTCGCCGCTAGAAACGATCATCCACTGGAAAAACTCTCGAGTCCGAGTTACAACATGGAAGAAGTTTCATATCCTCTGGGTCTAGAACACGTCCTACAGCACATGCAGGACGAACTTTTCTCGAACGCGTGGAAAAGACGGGAAAATGAGTGGAGGGGACAAAAGGACAAAGAGAAAGAGAGAAGGGAATAGAGAGAGAGAGGGGGGGAGGGAGAGGGTCAAACTCGCGGGAAGCGCTGGAGACGCGCGTTCAAGGTCAACGACGGAGTTGCGTACCGGAAAATCGGTGGTAGGAGAACCTGGAGGGCCTGGAGGGTCTGCAGGTGACCTGCCTGGTCCCCCGGCACTCGAGGCGGCGCGTGATGCTCCATCTCATGAGCTGCATGACTCCGAACCGGTTGGTTCGCTCGACGAGGAACCAACTCTGTCGCGCGTGGCGCCGACTCGCGGTGGCGCGTCAAAGTTGCGGCCGCGTTTCGGCCGGACGTCCGTCTCCCTGCCTCGGTATCATCCGGCAAGGACGAGAACCGACTGATCGCTTGGTAAAGAGCCGGCCTGGGCGTAGGTACCGTCGCGCAACGTCACGCGCGTCACCCTTTCCCCTACCTCGTCGCCCCTCCAACACCGCCGCCGCCGCCGCCGCCGCCTCCCTCCAACGTGCGCAAGCCTGTACACACGATTATGACAAGGAAGGCGGCGCGGTTCATAAATCAGGGGGTAAGGGGCGGTGCCTCGCTGAACCACTCAGCGCCCGGTTATTAATTATTATACGGAGGGGAAACCCTCCCCTCCTCTCACCATCCCTTTCGTTCCTCGCCGGCGAGCCTTCCGCCTACGCCAAACCGACCGCGACTTCCGGATCCACGACCTGCGAATCGGCCACCACCAGGCTGATGTATGCTCGACGCGTTCCGCTTTCGATTTTGTTCCCCAGTTCTCTCTCCCTCTCTCTCTTTCTCTTTCTCACTGTCTCTGTTGCCTCAGGAGGCAAGAAAGTGTCAACTCTCAACGTCCGGATGGATTTTGTTGTCTCGTCCCCTGGAATGCGTCTAGACGTTTCTTTTTTCGTCTTCCGCTCGTCCCTTCCTTCCTTCCTCTCCTCTTTCTTTCTTTGTTCCGCAAGAGTTAAATTCCCGATTTAAAAACGAGAACCGGAGATTTAGGAATTTGAGTCTAATACTTTGCTTGGAGAGATAGCTATTATCGAGACACACAGGAGGTGCTTAAACGGACAGAATTATCAGCGATCAAAGCATAGAAGTTCTATCAGAGACATTCAAATAAAAAAAGAAATGAAACTTTGTAATACAACGGAGAGTGTAATACACATGCTTCTATTTATACATTTTACGAGATATCATTTAAAAATACGCTGTTTCACGAAATTTATTTATTATAAATTTAACGAAAATTATAAATTATAAATTGGCCATTTTCACCAACTTTTGAATCGCTTCTCATCAAAAGCTTGACAGTATTTCTTATTTTGCGTTGTACTTGAAATGTCGATTCGAACGTCATTTTTAAAAATCGCGAAATTTTCGAGTAAATCTTTTGTACATCTCGCTGCCCTTGAAGCGGCAACGTTAGAGGAACTATACCCATTGTACACTCTCGCTTCAAACTGTGTTGTACGCGGGACATTTCCCAAGAAAACAGCACAATCCAGTACCTAAATCAATCTCGACATTTGTCGAGAATAGCATCCTCGAATTCGAAAGAGGAAACCAATGTCTCGACTCGAGAAAAAAAAAAGAAATGGAAACTTCTGTCTTATCGACAGCTTGGTCTATCTCGTCGAACGATTTCGCTAACATACGGCATTTCTTGTAATTTCACGACGAACGACGATCGATGATTCGCGTAGTCAGTCGTGAGACAAATTAAAGATCGATAGTTGGCCACAAGAGCGTGTTAATTTGCTATCGATTGATCGACTGGCAACGAGGCTTCACGGGGACAAACGCAGAGCAGCACAGAGAGAGAGAGAGAGAGAGAGAGAGAGAGAGATACTGGCGAAGAGCGTAGAGCTTTCCGAACAAAGAAACAGCTGGGCGTGTCGAGCGCGCGTCAACTGAATAAAACCTTACGGCGGATTATCTATACCGGGCATGAAATAGCTTTAATTCGATTACTCGTNTTCGAGCTGCGGGCCGCGAGAGATTCACGAGGGCTCCGTGAAATTTCACGCGGGCAATTCCTTTTTTCTTTCTCTCTCTCTCTCTCTCTCTCTCTCTCTCTGCTTTCTCCCTTTTGCCCGCGCAAAATTCGATCTCAAAGGAATTTCACCGCTTCGGATACCCCGCTCCGAGCTAATCAATTAACCGGTCGACTTTATCGAAAGAAATTCCTCCGGAGGCCCTATCCGCCGGCTAGCCGAGCACACACCTCGTACCAGAACGCTCCAACTGTAAGTCATTCAGCTTGAGTATATGTTAATTGCAACGCGAGATAAATTTACGCGCGCCCCGAACGAACGAATAATTCGGCGGATGACGGATTAAATTTGAAGTGCGCTTGAAGTTGCAGCGAAGAGCGCAACCAAGCGTACCAACGACGACGACAGACTCTGACGTAACTTTCATTCGGTCTCGTTTCGAACTACCAACGGTCTTTGACGACCGTGAGTTTGTCTCGAGTTTTTCCATCGTCTGGCGGATCAGAAAGAGAGAGAGAGAGAGAGAGAGAGACTATTCTTTTTTTCCCTTTTTGAGAATTCTGTAAAAATTCAAGCGCGAGAAACATTTTCTTTTTTGAGCTTGAAGATTGAAGTTCATTTCTTTGCAACGACCTCCGCGAAACTCGCCGGTTTCGTTAAATTTTGAATGTTTGGAAGAGTTTCCGGGATTTCTCAACAAAATGGCGAGAAAGGATCGTACAACGAGTTTCAAGAAGTCGTTCCAACGCGGAGATTCTACAAAAGGAACCCTCGAAACTCGCTGTACGATTTTATTAAACTTGGAACGATAGAGTTAGATGACAAAATGTTAGAATTCCTTCAATTCTCGCCCGTTTAACCCTGACGACGTTCAACGTCCAACAAAATGGCGAGAGAAGATCGTACAACGAGTTTGAACAAGCCGTTCTAAAACTCGCTGTACTGATTTTGTTTTCACCATTCTATTAAACTTGAAACGGTAGAATTAGACGACAAAACATGAACAAAATTTTATGAATCTTCGTCGTTTAATCTTGACGTTCAAAAAAAAAAAAAATAAATAAATAAAAATGGCGAAAAGAGATCGTAGTTCAACGAGATCTTCAAAATGACAGTAGACCTCGTTTATGGAAAAGATTTTGTAATGTTTGAATTCGTACAATCTCTGAAAAAAAGAAAGTATCCTCACTTCACGATCCGCTACATGTTCCAAAGAAAAAAAAAAAAGAAATAAACTCACGAGACAAGGTGGATTCTTTTTTTACGTAAGTTTGAACTATCGAGAAATTTGGTATAGTTATGCTCTTCACTGTAGGGTTGAAAATTAGAAGGTGCATAAATATCATTAGGAATGAAAATAAAGCAGGCACATTATATTTCTATACAAACGAACGGTTTCGTTTTTTTTTCTTTCACGACGCGAATGGGTCAGATCGCCGTTTCACGCCGTCGCGGCTGAACAGTTAATTTCACGGTAAAAATCCTTCGTTGCCTTCTTAATTTCATTAAAGCCGATCGAAACCTTTAAATGGCTGCGCAGTTTACGTGCAACACGACCTTTCGTCACTTTTCTTGCTTTCGTGGAACAATCGTCTTGAAAGGAAGAAATGCGAACGAAATTCATCGTCGCAAAGAAAGAAATAACAACAACAACATCGACAAAGTAATCAGGCAGATGTAGGAGGAATTGTTCGAAATTTCGCGAGACACGAAAGATTTCTCGAAGATCTAGCACCGGAGAAGAAATTGCTAGCGTATATCGTTTGTTAAAACGTTCAACTCGTTGATGTTAATTCCCTCGCAAAATATGTGCTGCGGGAGAGATTTAGCGGCGGTATCGGTTGGTTTTGCTACGTTGCATCCGCTAATAAATATCATCGCTATAACTCGATCAAATCTTTATTTACACGCGGTGATATACAAATTGACTAACGAATCGAGAACACCTATCTTTTTTTTGTCAAATTTTAAAGTGAACAGCCGCGCCCAAGAGCCTGTTATTGACTGTCACTTTCCCATCTCTTCCGTTTGTATTTGCTCGTTGTAAAGAAAAAAAGAAGAAAGACGAAGACGAAATTGGCGCAATTACGCTTCATAAAGAAGAGAAACTGCCACGAGAAATCCGTAAAATCATCGGGAGAACTTGCACCTTTTTTGTCGTGTTGTTTCGTCGTTGCGATCCAAAGCAGAGCGAAACGAGCCGGAGGCGGTAGGAAAGAATGAAAAGTTCACTCGCAAAAAAAAAAAAGAAAGAAAAGAAAAAGAAAAGTAAATAACGGCTACTTGGGAACTGGCTTCGAGAGGCGGGATCGAACTGAAGACGCTAATTTCGATGAGAAATCCCCCCGCGCAGCTCGCGACAAATAACTTTCCACGCCGACAGAAAGAAAAACGAAATGCTAGCTTGATGAAAACTCTCGTTTGAAACAATCGGAGAAACTTCGCGAGGGAACGTGTCCCTTTTAATTAGAACGAGACCAGGTCGATTAATCAAATTTCATCCTGAAATTACTTTTATACTCTGATGATTTGATCGATTCCATTTTTTCAAAAATTCGCAATTTCGTCGACGGACGAGAGATATTTCCTGATAGGAAGGAAACGAAGCGTGACGATATTTTTGGAGATCGGAGTCACCTTGGGAGACTAGGTTTACTCCGATAATTGGCACAAGTGTCGAGAAGTAAAATGTCGCTGCTCGTTCGAGTTATTGCCCCTTGGAATGCGCATAGAATACGACAGGAACTTTCCTTTTCTCTGACGAAAAAAAAAAAGAAAAAAAAAGTTATTTCAAGCCTGGTTGCAGTCTTCACCAGAGAATGGGGAATAAGCATCGAAACTTCGAAACGAAAATCAAAAGATGTTAACCAAACAAGAGCGGAACAATGCCGAAGCAACTGAGATTTATGAAAAGTACAACAACTCTTTCCCTTCGTCTCGACGGCCATTGCGATTCCGGTTGAAAAAGAAAAGAAAAGAAAATATCTTCTTTGTGCAAGAATGGCCACGAGGATTTACCGCGATAACAAAACAATACCACGCGTTCGTGAGCACGTTTGCGAGCACGCGTGCACGTAAGTGACAAGTGGCATCGGCGCTCGACGCGTTTTCAAGCGGGTCATCGTACCATCGCGGAGAAACGGGAAACCTGCCCTCGATGATGGTCGTCGGCGGCGTTTTCCCCGCGTTGAAAAGGAGCGCGATCGACGAACTCGAAATCGAACGAGTTCGCCCTGCTTCTCGAGTCGTGCGGTCGCGTTTCGCGAACCTGGCAGCTTGCCCTCGTCGTCGATTCTCGCTCTCGGGGACGAGCGAGAGCGCCGCACCATGGATGACTGTCGGGGAATTTCCACGTCGTTCGGATCATTGGCAATTTCTGTCATCGGTTTCCGAATTGCCGGAGAAGCTTTTCAAGCTTCGAAGAAGAGAGACAGGTTTGACTGACGCGCGTCGCGCGGTCAGAAGTCTTTCCGACGGAGAGCGGCTCTGCGAATCGAGTTCCCCGATGACACTCGCGGCTGACCTGTCCGACGGCCACCAACGATCGCTCTCTCTCTCTCGCTCTCTCTCTCTTTCTCGGGAAATTTATCTCGAGCGCGTCGTTTGCGAGCAAAGCACATTTGCCATACCGAGCTATCGTCTCTACCTGAGTAATTAACAGAGTCTGAAATCTCCAAAACCAGACGATATTCCGATATACTCTAGCTGCCGCTAGAATTCGAACGAATAACTAATCTAGATCCAATTTGAACGATATCGTTGACAAGCACGATATCGTTGTGAGAGTTCGACGCGCGATTTGAAAGAGAACTCCGGTTTTGCCGAGAAGTTCTCTCCGGTGAGGAGAATTTTTGTGACGTGAAATGAATGACACCAGGGCCATGGTCCGATGTAAAATTCAATACCTGATGGAGAGCGGTTTTCCCTATCTCGGCGGAGGATCTTTCAGAAAGTTTTGGATATCGAAACTGGCCGCCGGATCGATCAGGACGGATGATAGGGACGAACGAGAGGGAAAAAGAAGAAATGCTCGCGAGTCTTCGCTCTTGTCAGAAGGGATAATCACCCATCATCCGAGGTTGCAAGTTATAACGGTAACGTCGTATCATAATCGGAGAGGAAGGAGGAAGAATCACATCACCTGCACCTACGAGAAACAATCGCAGACTATGAATTTCCTTGAGAATCGTACGCGCGCGTGTCTGAGAGAACTTCGACGAAGAACATTTTCAATGTTCCTCGATCTCGTTAGTCGTCCGATACACACGCGAACAAATGGCTGCTGATCGTTTGCAACAACATATTCACAGTGAATTCGTACGTTCGTGCGATTCGATTCACTGTCTGTACGCGAATTACCCTGTTGTCGGCGACATCAGGCCGAGAAACAGAGAGANATAAAAAAAAAAACAAAAAAAAAAAAGAAAAAAGAACCGAGAGACACTGTTCTCGAAGAGAAGAGGCGAACGATCTCCTCGCACAAGAGCAACACTTTTAGAACGGTGGAAACGCGCTACTTTCCTATACCGAGATTTTTAGCGATAACACGGCGGTTGTAGCCACTTTGTAGGTAATTTTCACTTACGGGTCTCGTTCACGTTTCTAACGGCATTGATCAGCAGAGGGCCCTGGACAAGATCCTCCTCGAGGTGGGCACGGCTAGGTCGGGCCTGCTTTCTCCGTGACATGCCTGTCTAGCCTGTTGATATGCCTCTCGCAGTTTTGTTCGGCGATCCGTTGGGCTGATCCGTTGGAGGAACGTTTGCCGGATGGATCCGGGAGAGCAAGCAAGAATCCCGCTCAGACGGCGGCGGGCCGACGCGTAATCGGGCCACGCCGCGTCGGTTCCGCACTCGGCGATTCCGGTCGCAGGTTAACCGAATCACTGCTGTACTTCACCATCGACACTGTCAGGGAGCCGCACCTCCCCTCGCGCGCTAATCCACTTCCTGAACGATCCCATGCGGAAGGAACTGGGCATCGGCGGCGGCGGCCAATTTCAACTCGCAGGCCAGTAATAACACACTCGAGCCATCCCCGTGTCACCAGGGGACTGACTCTTCCCCGCGGCACTCGTCGGAGTTTTCTGCGATTCGAAACGCAACGCTTTCGTGGCACGTGGCTGTCGCGGCGCGTTCCTCTCAAACTCTCTCCCTCTCTCTCTCTCTCTCTCTCTCTCTCTCTCTTTCTCTTTTCTTTCTTTCCTCCCTGTTCCACACTGTGCGACGATCGTAGCAGGTATCGGAATCTGACGTTTTCGTTTCTCTCACAAGACACTTTTCTCAAACTCGATTTTTACACGCGTAGAGACCACCTAGGAGGACACAGGACACCGGTGTGGCTCGGCGCGCACGTGTGCCACCGAGCGAGCGAAAGAGACTCCTCTGTCCGTCTGTCTTACGCGGGACACCGCGTGCGTGCGTTGCGTGCTTGCGTGCGTGCGTGAGTGAGTGAGTGGGTGAATGAGTGAGTGAGTGCGTGCGTGCGTACGTACGTGCGTGCTTACGTTCGTTCGTTCGTTCGTCGTGGCTGGCTACGTGGTTGCGTGCGTGCGTCGCTACGTACGTGTGCGAACCTGTGTATATATATGTGTATATGTATATATATATATGTGTATTATGTATATATACATATATATATATTAGTGTATGTGTGTGTATGTATGTATGTATGTGTGTGTGTGTGTGTTTATGATTCTATATCTCTCGCGCGAAATCCGCGGCTCTGGTGCCTCGAGTCGGCCGGACGACGGACGGACCAGCTCTGGGCCTGACGTCGCGACGCCCCTCTCCTGCGCTCGCCGTCGCCGCGTGGTGGGGGACGGAGGGGAGAGGCCTGCGCGCGCTTGCCTCCCCACCACGCCCGCCGCCGGCCTCCCCACCATCGCCCTCCGCACCCCCACCAACGCGTCGCTCGCTCGTCAGGGGTGGGATCAAGTTCAATGTGTACTCATGAATCTGAATCAATTCGATAAGTAAGTATAGTAGTCGAAAGAGAAAAAAGAATTATTCCTATAGCTCCCCGTGAAGCGTTCGACTTCCGTTGCTATTCAGCTTACGTATGCCCGCGCGTATACGTGTGTGTGTGTGCGTGTGTGTGTGTGTGTGCGTGTGCGCGCGCGATGGTAAATTAATCGCTGGTTGCCGAGGCGCAACGTGGGAACTTGACGCAGCCTACTACACAAAGGGACGCAGAGCGTTTAACTATGAAATACTAATTCCGAAAGTTGTACGCGGGACTATCCGTGCCGTGGATCGCGGTCTACTTCGCGGAATCCGGCTAATTTTATGCCGTACGATGCGCGGCCGTATTTGTTCCGACCGTTTCGTTCTCCGTCCTCCGCCATTTCTTCCGCGAGAAGTTGTTCTCCCTTCAACCGTTATTACCGCGTAACGAGCGGGGGGCTCGGTGCGAGAAAGAAACGGGCTCGTGTTTAGAGACTCGTCTGAAAGAAACGAGGGAGATCGCGGTGAGAAATCTGCGCGTGTTATTAAGCCAAGGGACACGCTGCACTAGCGCCTCTCTAGCGTATCATAAGCAATAACGAAACGCACACATTATCGGGCAGTTCCTTCCTCTTATAATTGCGGCATTGTTTCAGTGCTCGCAGCGCGGGTGAATTCTCGCAACAGGAGAAGAAGAAAGACGCAAGAAAGACGGTCTGGTTTTGGAGAGAAAAATTTTTATCTCTCACAATTAGCAACGATGATTCTGGTGACGAACGAGAGAAGGTTACGATCGTCGATTCTACGATGCTCGTTGATGCGACGGTTTTGGTTAGAAACCGCAGGCGGTGGCGGCGGCAGGTTGGCCGAAAGGAAAAGCCGAAAATTTCCGCGTGACGGGTTCGGATGATTTTCCGTTCTGGATGAGCCTCGGTCGTGTTTCTGTACACTCTCCCCACTCGTGCCGGGTCTCGACCGGTTCCCCTTCCGGCGCGTGTCCCTCCCCCCCACCAGGCGACCGGTCGCGCGGGGCGTGGCCTGCGTCACACGCCGCCCCGCCCCCTTATGCATTATTATAGCAAGCCACTCGTGTCTCTATGATTTTATATGCCGCGTGAATATTCCACGGAGCCACGCTTCCCCTCCGCGCGCGCGCGCGCGCGCGTGCCGTGCCGTGCCGTGCTCGCCGATTGTTGTATTCTCGTCGCGCTGACGCGGTTTTTATAGCAATGCCGGGGAAATGTTGCGGGAGCGTACCGGCCGCGGCGTCGGCCTCTCTGCCATCCGCTCTCTCGTTCGGCATTATCGGACGCGTACGAGCCGAAGGTATTGATGTTTTGTTAATGTTTCTTCGTTTCTTTCCTGCCTTTCGGCACGAAAGGCTTCGGGCAGACAGCTTCGACTCTTGGAAATTAACCCTTCCAGCTATGGCGCGAGACGCGAAAGAAGAGAGGCAAAGCTGCGATAAATCTGTCGCAGCGAAGGGATAGCGTCTCGTCGATTTCTTTTTTTTTTTTT
>NIPQ01091829.1:0-17617 GCA_002806875.1 Lepidotrigona ventralis hoosana
TGTGTGCACAAGAGAGAAGAAGAGAGAAAGAGTGACACAAACACGTGCATAACGAATAGGAAAAAAAAAAACAAAAATGATAGGCTACAGTGCTGCATACGTATTTAAATTAAAGGAGCATTAAATAAGCATGGATGTGCATTTTAGATGTATTAGAGGAGTTTCCACACATTTAGTATTAATTGTAAAATGTTATAGCCTGACGTAAGAGAGGGGACGGGGAGAGTCCTTGGAAGTTGCCGCTTCTTCGAGACAAATTTGTTTCTTTTTTTTAATTCCTTCAAAAATTACTTCCCCCTCTCCCCAAGATCTTTTCTAACTTTTTTCAAGGTTGCTCTTCATTTTGTTTCATCTGTTGTTCGTCAAAACGAACTTCCTTTTTAGAAACAAATTCTTTGAAATAAGATTAAAAGAGTTCTATGATATCAGTTGGATTATTTTTTTTTTTTAGATAATTTCTTTTCCTTTTTCTTCTCTTCGATTTCACGATAGATGAAATCGTTTTCAGTTTCGAAGGCTTCTCCTCAGTCGTCTCCCTTGAGAGAAACAGCGATGGAGATCATCATCGTCACGATCATTATCACCGTCATCGCCGTTTTTATTTAACTCGTACGTGTTTTATGCAATTTATCGACGACAAGCAAGTACTAAATGAAGTAGGTATATAATATATATATAAATATATAAATATATAAATATATATAATTTGTTAAGACGGGGTACGAAGAGCAAACATATTGTCATTATTTTATTGACGTCGTATTATTTATATCGGAGAAGTACCACAGTATATACAATAATTATTAACAATAAAAAAAAAATCGACTAGTGTATTTCGAACCCGACTGAGAACAATTAAAGAATTTAATTACGCTGAAACCAGCTGCTGCAGCTTTTTTCTTATCATCCTGTGCAAAGAATTATTTCACGTGTATCATTTATTATTTCAAAGTACACGAACGACTGACGTGATAAACATTTTTTTTTTTTTATTGGAAATTAGAAGAAAATGATGTCAGAGGAGAAAGATGAATGGTTCAAGATGGATTTCATATTTTTTACACAACTACCATACTTTATACAGGATGTTCAGTTTTAATTTATAAATGCGAGTTATTCGTAAATTATCTGCTGCATGAAAAAATAGTTTGGACAAGAAACGGATAGTTTCAAAATTTGGTGTAAGTAGAGTCATGTACGCAAAAGTTAAATGATATATTTTTTGATCATATTGATTGATGATTTTATATATATATAAATCTATATATGTCAAAAAAATTATTAAATTAGTTCAGGAGATATTTTAACTTTAGTTTTATCTATGAATAAAATGCAAGAATGGTATAGAATACTAGTGTCTCTGTTTTTCATACAAGAAACTTTACAAAATTAACCAAGTTTTGCAAGAATTAAATACATTCTATTAAAAGATGCAACAAAGAAAAATATATTTCTAAGGCACTAAAAACCAAATGATCTTGATAGAAAAATTCATTTTTCAGGAGAGTTGAGACACCCTGTACATTCAAATGACGAATCATTTAAAAGAGATATTTGTTATATTTTTTTATACAGATTCAAAAATTTTTTTTATATTTTATTTAACTCTTTTACTTTCATCGTTATTATCTTTCGTTATTACTCGAATTTAGGCAAGCAGATTTAAAGAAAAATTTCATGAAAAAGGATACGGTGTCTTCGACGTGCACAAAGTTCCAAGGAAACTCGTAAAAACTGTTAGTCAGTCGAAAAGGAAAAGAGAAAGGGGAACCTAACATCAATTCCACATGGAATAATTGTTAACGAAGATGCAGATTGCCACGTAGATTGTCAATTTGCAATCGTAAACGAGGCCCTTTGGCAATCGAACGGAGCAATCCCTTTCGCCGTAACAATTACACGAGAATCGTCCTGCGTGTTTCTCATTAGAGAAGTCCATTCTATACTTGATTTAATATTACCATTATCATTCTTTATTCTACATTTTCTAAACTGAATTTCTTCCGACCGAGGAAACGCGAATAATTCGAGAGGGAAACGAAAGAATATAATTATTTACAAGAAGATACATCTCATTGATTTCGATGATTTTCAAGTATGGTGTAGAAATTAATTCGGTGCCATTTTTACATAAACTTGCCAGTTCTTTACTGTTGTTACCCATTACGATGGGCATTTCTTTTGTTTTGTTTTTGGATGTTATAGAGCAAATACAATCGATATGACAGTGAACTGTAACTGTAACAACGAATTAAAAATATTTTTTCGCAATAGAATACGAAGCGAGAAAGTAAACGACAGGTCCAGTTGAAAATTGATAGAGGATCGATGGATTTGAGCCGGGAAGCGGTCGCGTTAAAGAAATGGTAGCAAGCGATAAAGGTTGGCTCGATGATTGTATTTTAACAAGAAAATCCTCACGGATCGGTGAGCACCACCACCTGCTCCATGTGATAAGAAACCAGCGACACACACATTTCTGTCGAAGAGTGATCTGTTCGAGCGCCGTTTCAACGTGGTTCATATTTCTTTTTTTCTTTTTTTTTTTTTCTTTTCAATCATATTCACTTCCAGTAAAATAGAAATCTTCATGGCGTTGCGAAACGAAAAATAGTAGTTCCAATTGGTGCGTTTAGGTCACACTTTCATCTACCCCCTCCTCCATTTCTATTAGAATTCATGCTTGTATTTGTATAGTTTATTACACTCAATAAATACTTGTAATTTTTGTAATATAGTATTGAATATTATAAATATAAATATATAATATGGTATTTTTTATAATTTTTTGTCTATTATAATTTGTAGCTTTACTACAATTTATTTCAATAATATAACTTTTATAGCAGTCTTATACAATGTTTAATAATTTTTTGTTCAATTACAATTTACAGTACAATTTATTTTAATAACATTTAATTTTACAATATAATAATGTAATAATTTTTATAATAGTCTTCTATATTCATGATATTCAAGACTTCTTTAGACATATAATTATACAATTTTCTTTATAAAATATTTTTATATAATTTTTAATGCGGTACCTTTTATAATTTTTTTGTTCAAGTACAATTGGAAATTAATATTTGCTGTTTCTGAATGACATCAATCGAGTAAATAAATTAAACTGACTCTCAAAGTACTTCAGAAAGGAAAGAAAAGGAAGAATAATTTTTAATTGATAATCGTTAAGTTGAATTAAACCATCAAGGATCAAGCCAATGATTTATCATAATATTATAAATGATTCAATTTCTTTAAATATTATACAATTCTGGAATCTGAGTGGAATATAATGAAAAAAATACTACATTGAGTCAACACTAAAAAATATCATAAATTTACTTAAAATAATTACGTAAAACATCAATCAAGTTCCCAACGGCTCAAGAAATTGGGCAGGATTATAGTGGCTTGTTTCTTCTTTCTTTCGTCATTCACCTTTCCCCTTAAATCGTTAGGGGAATTAGAATAAAAAAAGTTGATCATTCCAGCTGTTCTTTCGCGTGATATTTTTTTGTAGAGATTCTTTGTCACTGGGTAGAAATTGGACGGAGAAATTGTTTCGATCCCCCTTTCCACGGGTTCGAGCAGATCTCGTTTCAATCAATCGGTAGCCCAGATTCTCGTTCATTTCACACCCCCGTGCTCGCATCATCTCCCCCGTGCGCAATCGTGTCCTTTGCCTCTGTGGAACATCGTGAAAGAGTTCTGGCACAGTTCCACGTCGACCATCAAGACCGTCAGAAGTCCTTGAGAACTCTTCAAACATATTCGCCAACAAAAACAAAAAAAAAAAAAAGTTAGATAACGGATAAAGGAAAATAATTTCCATCGTCGAGTGAACCCCAGTGCTGCACACGAGAATTTCGATACCTTGAAATCGAGAGTTTTCAGGTCTTCGAGAACCATCTTTGGTATCGAGGAAGAAAGAAAGAAAAATTAGTAAGAGAAAACAAAGATTAGAACGTTACGAGTTCCGTGCTTAACTTGAAAACTCTGGAGCTTGAACTTAGTCCTCTCTAGAAGAGGAACCGACAATCACTCCGGTGATTACTGCACGAACTTTCGAAGTTTCCGCGACACAGTGACCGCGATTTATTTCATGTCATGACGGACGTGAATAGTAACAAAGTGACCGGCGAGTCTTCGAGGAAGTCGTTCGAGCACGCGAAGAAGGAGCTACGCTCGATAGTGACGAGGATCGAGGAAACAGCCCTTTCCAGCAGGTCTGTGAAATTGTTTCGCGCTCAATGCCTTCTTAGACCCGGTGGTTCGAAGCTCCGCAGGAAACACCTGTGGATCCTGCTGATTTTCGCGTGGATTCTCGGCCAATTCCTTTGGAATTACATGCACACCGTTCGCTACGACAAGGTATGCCACGAAATCGATCCTTTTTATCTACATCTAAAAAAGAAGAAAAGAAAGAAAAAAATTGATCGAACCGTTCTTTGGTAAAAGAAGTCTTTATGCTTCTTTTTGTTATTGCTAGTTACACTGTTGCTATTTGTGAATTTTCTGTTGTTACGTCTAATTTTCTTTTATTTTTTTTTTCTATTTTTTTTAATAAATAGATCCTAAAATTAATTAACCAATTAATAGATCTTATTTAGAATTAATTTTTCTTTGAAACAGATTCATCCTTGTTACTTATATCTTATCCTTTCTTTGAATATTATTATTTAATATAGTAATTTTTAATTCTTAATTTTTATTTTTATTTTATTTTTTTAAACCGATTTATAGAGAATTTTTAGTTCTCTTTTTCATTTTTCTTCTATTATCGCTACAGTCATTAATTTTCCCCGCTTTCCCTGCTAAAAATTTCTCGATCAATCGATCTTTGGACATTTTCCAAAAAATTTATCTTTTTCTGGAGAACAATCTCTTAGTAAAAAATTGATCTTTATAAATATTTTTATCAAAGGATAAAAGAATATAAGTCAAAATTTTACAGAAAAGCTCTTTATTATAAAATACTTAAATTTAAAACGTAAATCGAATATTATATTTTGATTTATTAACATTATCCTTTTCTGCAAATTAAACTTTTTTTTTTTTTTTTTTTGAAAATGATGGCCGTTAAAATTTGACGCTCATCGAAGATTTAACAAATAAAATATATGAGCGTCAAGGGGTTACATTAAATCACACTCTTTGAAAGCTAATTTACTGATTTATTAATCCTTTTCTCGTTTAATAAATGATTCCTAGAACTATCGATCGATTCTTATTAAAAGATCACAAAAATCGAGCATCGAGGAATCAAAGTGTATCACAATTGTCAGAATTATGCGACAGTGATCGAAGGAGGATATTTAACCATCTGCTGGCAATATTGTTTTTCATTAACGCGGCGCGTCTTTCCCCCTTCTCACCCGATTTTTTAATTGTTTTAGACATCAAAAAAAAAAATCTGAAAAATTTCCGAAGCCAAAACTTTCGCAGTGCAAATAAAAATCTGAGAAGTGAAATAAAATGAAATGAAATGTATTCTTCTGGGACTCTCTCGAGGACGATTCAATAACGCCAGCCAGAGGGTTGATTATCTTTTCCTCTTTTAATAAATGGCTTTTAGAGCTAGTAGGCCGATTTTTCTTAAGGATAGAATATTTTTTCAAGTGCCTGGCTGAGCTGCCGTCGTTCGCGCAGAAAATATTCCGGCCAGCCGAGGATTGTTCGATGTGCCGGGACGTTCAACAGGTTGACAGGATATCCAGCGTGGATCCTGCCATTTTCGAGGAACGGTACTGGCTCGTTCAATTCACCTAATCGCTCGAATCCGCGTTTGCGGATCTTGCTCCATTTACCGTTTTCTTTTTTTTTTTTTTAGTATAAAACCTCGAACCTCGAATCTTTTGTTCTATTCGATTCATTTCATTAATACATGGAATTGTTTGTAAAGTTCAATTTTTTTATATATTTTTCGCGCTCGTATTTCTCTTTATCACGTTTCGAGGAACAGATACGCGTACTCTGGAAGACCAGTGGTGATCACCGATGCGATGTCCAACTGGACAGCGACGGAAATATTCTCGTTCTCCTTCTTCAAATTGTTGTACGACGGAGAGGATGCGAATTGCCAGTTTTTCCCCTACAAAACAGAGTTCAAACGCCTCCAGGACGTGTTCGATATGAGTGCCAGTCGATCGTTGTTGGAGAAAGGGACGAAACCGTGGTACGTCGGCTGGTAAGTGCATTTTTTCCTCTAATTTCTGTCATTTCATTTAATTTGTTATGTAAAAAAAACAAAGGGGAAGATGATTTAAGCACTCATTTTTGGGCCATTAGTCGACCACGTAGTACAATAATTTTTATAATAACCTTTTACATAAGACTTCTTTATACAATATCTTTTTCATATAATATCGATACATATTTATGTATTTCATTATATCTATTTATAATAAATGAAATAATATTAATGACGATGTTTATTTACAAATATACGATAAAAATTATATTCATAATTTATCCGATTCTAGTAATCTACTTCTACATTTTTCTTTTTAAATATCAACTGGTTAAAAAGTTATACATAGAATCAAAGTTAGATACAATGGCATCTTGCCCTATATATAAAATCATAAAACATTTCGTCCACAGATAAAATATACAAATTTCAGTCAACAAAACATACAATAAAAAAAAATAAAAATAGCATTCAATGCATGTTAAATAAGATCACAGTTTTAATTAAAGGAGTAATTGCGACGAGGAAATCGGCAGTGTGCTCAGAAAACACTATCAAAGGCCGTACTTTCTGCCTGTCACCGCAGAGTCCGAGAAGACCGATTGGATTTTTATGGGTAGCCATGGATATGGTGCCCCTATGCACGTGGGTACACTTCAACTTCTTCTCCCGCGTTTATCGGCAAAACAATTTCAACTTTCGAATAAATGTTTTTAGGTGGACGACGTGGAACACGCATCGTGGCAGGCTCAGATCAAAGGTGAGAAACTGTGGACCCTGGAGCCACCCAGAGAGTGCCATTACACTTGCAACGCATTGGAAGTTGTGGTACATCCCGGCGAGATAAGTAAGAAAGTCTCGATCCAATCTCTCGACCGTGGAATTTCCTAATCAATTGATCTGTCGTGCAGTTGTCCTGGATACCAATCGCTGGTACCACCAAACGACAATCGTCTCTGAGGAGATGAGCATCACGATCGGAGCAGAATACGACTAGAGAGAGAGAGAGAGAAAGAAAGAAAGACGCAAAGGAAGGAGTGTTTCAAAGGCGTTCTAATCGTTGAATTTTAACGATGTTACGTGTCACGAGGATTAATAAAGTTATTTTGTCTTGATCTCCACGAGTTCCTGCACCTGCGAATAATCTGTGACGGAAACTTTGATTAGATCGAAGTGTACGAACAGCTGTTCCATTCTGATCATTTCTACAGAAAATGTACGCACGTTCGATGTAGAAGTGTCTACACTTTCGTGGAAACTCGAAAATTGTAAAAATTTCAAACGTCTACCAAGAACGGTGACAATTTTTTTCATGATTAGATTCACCATCTTCTCTTTACAACGATCTCTTAAAGCCTGCTGTATTTATGATTTTTTTTCTCGCCACTTTATCGAACCTTGAACGTTAAAGTTCAAATGGCAAAACGTTAGGATTTCTTGAATTTTTATCGTTTAACTCTGATGTTCAAGATTCGATGATGAAAAAAAGTCGAACAAGTTTTACGGACTCGATATAAAGCGAAGAATCTTGAATCTTCAAGATTGATGGTAGATCTAGTAACGAAAAGAAATTTCAATGAATGGAAAACATATAAAGAAGGAAGAATCTCCAACAAAAAGTGAAGGCTACTTGAATCCTGAAATAATAAAATTAAAAATTGAATCACTGAAACCAATTAAACAAAAAAAAAATTAATATTCATTCTCGAACAAATATTTGATATATTTATTCAATATTCATTTATATTGTTATTACTTCTTCAATCGAAGTGAACTTGCATATAATTTTCTAGTAATTTCTAATAATTTCTTAGTGTTTAATAATTTCGAATTTTCCAATAATCTCTATTTTATCCACGTGAAGCGAGCGATTATGAAAACTTTCGAAACTCTTCCAGATTTAACCTTCGTCCACGAACTCCAAGGACTTTCAAAAATTTGGCCCTGTAAATTTTCTGTGACGTTACAAATTTCCAAGAGCTTCCAAGCCTAATTGTCTAATATATCACGAATCTGAAGAATTTCCTAATTTAGTCCTCGCCTATCGTTTACTCCCAATTTTAAATCCACGATGACGAACGAGCAGGAAGACGCGAACAGACCAGGCCAGGATGCCCGACCCGGATTCCACGGTTCGTGGCGAGCAGTTGATCGGTTTCCTCGAGGAGGGTGACTGAACACGCGCCAGGTAACATATGATCGCGAGCACACGCGTGGATCTATCGAGTCTCGAGGGAGGGGGGGGGGAGGGAAGAGACGCGAGGGGAGTTGTAGGGAACCCCCGCGGTAACCACCACCTGCCGCCAGGTGCGACTTGGCGAGACATCTGCATGAGGGGCCCGTGCCGCGTTTCCTTTTCATCGTCCTCCACAATTCACGAGCTCGTCGACCGGCGCGGCACGCCGTGCAGAGACATTAGGTGTCTGTCTGGAGCCGAGGACCAGCCTATTATCAGGGTAATTGGTCGAAGGCTGACGTTCAATGCCACGTTACCGGTCATCTGATAATAAATTTAGTTACCACTTTTAGAAATCGTTCATTATATTTTACTCGTTATTTGTTCATTCTATTTTTGGACATTTTTATATTTTACAGATTATTCATTTATTTGATAATCTTCACTATTTATTTATTCTACTTTTGGAGATTATTCATTCGTTCTAATAAGATTTATTTATTGTAATCAATCGGAGTTGATCAAGTACGAGTACTGACACGAGTTTTTCTCGTTTTATGGAAGAGAGAGAAATAAATGGTATAACTGTTATAATACGAGCACGTGGCTAGTAACACTTATAGATATTGATCGACCGTAAAAAGTTTGAGAAAGAAAGTGATGCGACTTACAGCTGTTTATATTTACAACGATATTTATTTTTCGAATGGTATTGCTTTTGTGTGGATGTGCTATTTAATTTGTGACGTGTCAGGTCGATACTTTTTGGTATTGAAACAATTTGTTCGAACGTTTATTGGAAAGCATGATTTAATCTTTGCTTTATCGCAGTTCATATCGATTAGAAATCTATCGGATACTTCCTGTTTTCTTTAGCATGCGTTGAAGAGCGTGATTGATGTTGCTGGAAAGAAGTGTCAGCGTACACTTGATAATAAATCCCTTTTCATCTTCAATATTCTTCGAATCTCTGTTCATAAAGTGCATTCCTCTTCGTAATTCATATTCTTCTAAAACTAATTCCTGGCAGCGAATGCCAAACACATGTAATGCAGTACTTGTTCGTTGTATTTGTTTGTAAATGTAGGTATGGGGAAATAAAATTGGCGATTTCTATTTAATTCGTGTACACGGAGGATTTCAATATTTTTGAATATCTTTAAATACATTTGATTGAATTCTTCAATTACGGTTGATTGAAGCCCCTTTTTGCCCCAGATATATAGTAAACTTATTTTTCACGAATCTATTTATTATTGAGAATTAGTAAATAATCTCGAATTTCAAGTTAATTTAATTAAGAAATAATATTTGTAGCTGTAATTTTTTCCCCTATATTTTATAATTTATGACGAGTGTTTTGTATGAATGATTTCGAATGAAATCTCAACAATTTGTACAAGATCTCTTCATCTATACAAAAAATATTCATAAAAAAAATATGCATTCAAAAAAATTCTTATATAAAATTTCCTTCTATTATAGAAATTCAAGTTACAGACAAAATTGTTAATCCAACCTATACGATAAAGTCTTGAAACCAATCCCGCACAGACACCGGAATTCTATGTTAAAATTTTATTAATCTTAAAAAGATTGAAGGTATTCTCTCTCGCAAAAAAAATGAGAAAGAAACAAAATTAAAATAAACAAGCAATCAAACGAATAATAATATTCGTCTCAAACGTTTCTTCAAACAATGAGTAATTACGGAGATAATTTCTCTAAATATGTGTATTTTTGAGGGATTTGAAGTCGAACATTCGACGATTTCTTGCGTAGAAACGATCGTAGGCTCGTAGATGGCGACTCTTGTTCAGAGAGAATAGGTAGAACGGATAAAAAAAATGGCCGGAAACGGGTGGATGCATCGAAGAAGGCCCGAGGGCTTCCTGTTTCAACCTAATTACATTCCATTCGACGTTACGCGGAGGAGGAGGGGGGGGGAGGGGCCGGATGGACGCGCAACAAAATCTCGTTAATTCATAAAAATTCTCCGTCCGTTTCGCGGCGGTCTTTTTGCCCGCGCGAAATTAAAATCCCCGCGCGCGGCCGAATAATCGATAGCGGAGGAACGCGCGCGATTCCGCCGATCGAACCTCTCCTTCTTCTTTTTCTGGCCGATAAAAATGCGAATTTTTATCGAATGTGGCTGAATGGAAAAAACGCCTTTGCCGCTTCCTAATTTTAAATCGATATTCGAATTCAAACCAAATCTCATCGACCGCTTTCTTCCGGTATAAATCAGCATATTCATTCCGCCGAAGCGATACGCTGCCGTTTACAAGTGTACGGATAGTTTAATCGATTATTAGTAATAATATTTAGATTTAAGTATACAAATTAACGATGAATTTACAATATAATACAATCTATAAATGATGTTTATCGTTTTCTTATGAGATTGGAAGATTACAAGTCATGATCAATTGATGCTCAAAATGATTAAATGATTAAATGATGCATTAATGCGTGCAATAATTAGATAGCGGACTNTTCTTTATAGAAATACCGATATATTTTATAGAAAAAAATATACTTTTCATCGCGAGATCAATTATGATCTGCTGATATACAATATGGCATTGAAAGCAAAAATTGAAAGCACATACCTGAAGAAATCCTTCATACGTAATCGTGATTGAATTGATTGTATTAAGCATACATCACTATGCTTATTTGTTTTTCACTTAGAAATTTCGTGTGCTCGCATATTTATTGTAACCTTTTAACATAGACTTTGTCTATAATTGTAATTAAACAACCGATCCTTTTTTAATAAATTTATTTTTTTTTTAAATTAAAATATTACTATTAAGAGATTACAGTTTGTGACCATACGAGAAATCATATCAAATCAAAAGTTAGTTATAAGTTTGCAAATATGCTGCTAAGAATTTACAGACGGAATTACTTTTTTTTTTTAAATTAAAATATTACTATTAAGAGATTACAGTTTGTGACCATACGAGAAATCATATCAAATCAAAAGTTAGTTATAAGTTTGCAAATATGCTGCTAAGAATTTACAGACGGAATTACGATTAACTTCTTATAAGAAATTTTTTAACTCATAGATTATTACTCGTGACGAGCATTACAATGATTGATAATATTATTATGTATTTTAATTTTATGAAGAAAAAGAAGAATTCGGGTATATGTATCAGCAATATATACGGGAACACGAAAGTAGTTGGTATACGATAAACAAAAGCAAAATAATAGTAAAATTGCGCAATTTCATCAATTTTTTACCGAAATGAACAAATTTGTACAAGAAGAAGAATTACACTTTCAGGAATATATAGTTCCATCAAATTGTGGCATAGTAGTTTCGTAAATAATAAGTGACACTGTATATAATCTCTAAATTATCTTCCGTATAAATCTTTCTAGTGTCGTGTATTAAATTCGACGACTAAGAATGTAATCTTCAAACATTGATTTCGAAGGAATTTATGAGAATTTAGCGATGTAAAAAGTCACTAAACTGAAATTCAATTTAGTATGATAGTTATACGGTTAAACAAAGTTGATTAATATTGAAGAGAATGAAAATTAAAATAGCGTGAGCTTGACCCTAATCAAATTTGAGATTCTCAGGTCAAAACAGAATAGAGTCAGAAAAGGAGTCGTTCTTACGTCACCACGAGTCACATATAAATTGCTTGAACATTCCAGACGTAGGTGAAAAGTTAATGTAAATAGAAGAAATTTTACATGTGTGATAAAATTATTGATTGGTAATGTAAATTATTATGTAAACATGCATATGTACGAAGTTCAAAGGAATATGGGAACCAATTGCATGTTATGCATATGTATAAGTATATATAAATATATCAAGGTGCATAATATATATATAAATATATAAAAAGTGTATTTATATATATGTATATATATGCGTATTAAACAGTTACTTTTAAGTTTATGTAAGTGTACTAAATGTAAAAATTTCATTTCAATGGTTTTGAAGTTCAGCAATTTTGGCGGTTACTGAAAAAGACATTCGAACCTAACTAACTCACGTTAATTGTTGTACTATCAAACGGTATAAGAATTCTCCTACTCCCTGTCCCCATATAGTTGTAATGCATCGATGGAACCGCATATTTTGCACATTTAGACGTTATTAAAAACATCTGTTGGACAGCTATTACATTAAAAGGCTTGATCATAGAACTAGGATGAAATTGATTGGATAAAATATTACTGGAAAACAAAGTACTTTGATTATTAACGTACGATCTTACTGAATCGTCAGTAACCATCGTTCCGAGTACTAAAGTGCGAATTATCGTTAAACGGATGATATATCTCTAAGATGTATATACATATAATTTAACAATATTATTTAGATATTTAGCTATAAAATCTAAAATTCACGACATAAGGTTTAATTAATTGTTCATTATAGCAATTTATTCTTACAGATAATGAGACGGTATATAAATATTTGTACCAATACAATCACTAAAAAATAGTTAATTCACTTCTTGATTGCATACGTTTTGCGAAATATTAGTAAAAGTAAGTTAAATTCTCGAACAAAGTATTCGCTATAAATATCAAGCATTAGTTAATAGTAAAATTTTGTACAAAGATTTAATAATTTTCATTGCAGTATGAAAAGAAGAAGAAAAAATGTAAAACATTACGTTAAAGTTTGAATTGCGCAATATTAGACACGTACATTACCTTATAATCTGTAATTTGTCTCTACATACGCAATTTTTATGGATTACGATTATTTTTATTGCAATCTAGGGATAAAATTTCTACACGTATTTCTGTCATTTTAATTGAGTAATTTATTCTCGTATTTACGTATAAAGTTATAAATGAATACTTTGATATCGGTAGTATTAAATATAACACTACAAATCCTGTTCCTAAACGTCGAATAAATTTGTTATTACATTAATGTCGTACGTGAAAAGTTTAATCAAGATACCTCTCCCACATTTGTATTATTTATGTAAATTACATAATTTGCCGCGTATACAGCAGTTTGCTCGAAAGAAGTAAAGATTAATTAAAATTAACAATAATTAAGATTGGGACTTCTTTCGAACTTACGAAGGATATTGCAAACTTTAATTTTTTTTACAATAAAGAGAATAATTTCTGGCTATGTAAATAATAAACATACACGTGTGTTGTGAAAATCAGTGCAGTGCCATCTAGGAACAATGGAGGAATATCGTCGGGACAAATTGCTCTCGAATCGAATTCAGAGTTTGAATTCTTCTCTATGTCCGACTTAGATCGTGCTTGCGCGAATCTACTTGTTGCTGGGAAAGCAGGTCTCGTGGTCATAATGGAGGAATATCGTCGGGACAAATTGCTCTCGAATCGAATTCAGAGTTTGAATTCTTCTCTATGTCCGACTTAGATCGTGCTTGCGCGAATCTACTTGTTGCTGGGAAAGCAGGTCTCGTGGTCAGCATTTTTCCCCGAAGTTTTCTCCGGTGATTATTACAGTTTTAAGAAGTCGTCACGTCGCACACGGCGGAAATATGGCACACTATCACAAACCGGAATCGAAAACCATTCAAGAGTTGAAAGACATTGTCATTTTTCCCCGAAGTTTTCTCCGGTGATTATTACAGTTTTAAGAAGTCGTCACGTCGCACACGGCGGAAATATGGCACACTATCACAAACCGGAATCGAAAACCATTCAAGAGTTGAAAGACATTGCAACAAAGTTGAGAATTCACTCGATCAGTGCCACACAAGCCAGTAAATCCGGGTATGTGTGATATACTTTATAATAGCAGTGTCATTAATAAATTGTTCGTCGAATGTCTCTCTTACGTCTGTCAATGAAAATCAACGTGCGCTTATTACCTGTTCGATCATCTTCTCGATCAAGATTTGACAATGTTCGAACACTGGTAGAATCGCGCGCGAAGATTATCCCGATAAAAATGTTATGAAAAAAGAGTGTTTGCTTTAGAATCAATTATCTAATCTCGCGTTGTACGCGAGTAGAGTACGTGCAACAGTTTTTCCTAGAATCACATCCCAGCATTTATTCAATTTATTTTCACACGCATCCCCGAGTTATCGATATATGTATTTGCAATGTCGTGTCATTTTTTATATCGTATATCTTATTACATCGCGTTCTACGCGATTCAAGTAATTTTATAATTTCATTTCGTATTCATGCGATATTTAATACATAGAATTGACGTCTGTGCTGGAGCAAAAAATGTGAGGTGAGGTTTTATTTTTAACGAGTCCCGATCAAAGTGGTGTCAGATATTGAAGAAACTTTGGGCAAATATAAGAAAGGAACAAACCTACAAGTACAAGTACATATCGTGTTAATTATTATTTCGTATCAATCGTATAAATCACATCCTTATGTACATCAATAATTTGATCGACATTGTAAAAAAAAGTTCAGTTTTTTTAAAAAAGATGGTACATGTTTACTTGTGCTTCTTTTTGTACAATTTGGCAATCGCATTAGCAACACGTGCCACAATACCAAAATGCACGCTACGAAGCAGTTACGTAACGAACGTACGATAATGCTGAATAATCAAGAGTTGAAAACTATGCATGTCATTAAAAATTTCTTATCTTCGAATAGAAGTAGAAATAACTTCTCAATTGTTTATTTTATTATTCGCTTTTTCGCGGCAACTACAACTTTCGTAACAGAGTTCGTGAAACTTAAATTATTAAAAAACTTTTGTTCGCTACGTTTATCATTGATAAACTTGCGTTTGCATTTATATTATCATCAACAAATCTTTCGGATCGTCACAGTTGTAAAATAATTTTCATTAAATTATTTTATCGTGATTTTACAAATTTTTCTTCACATGTTATAATTTCATTCGAGGCAATAATGGCAATTGACACCATGTTAGAATTTACTGAAGAAACGCATCGATAAAAAGTGTGCTCGTTACAAACAAGATGCTCTTGGCGTTCGTGCATTACTCGTAGCGATAGATGGAGTTCCAAAACTGGTTCATGTCCACGAAACGTGAAACGTTGATTTTGAAATCGACGATAGTTTGGAGGAAGGTAGGGAGCTCCAGCGCGCAGTCACTCGTCTCGCGAACTATCGTACAATCGTGTCCATTAGTCGCTATCGAACGGTCACCGGGAGACGACATTCTAAATTGAACCTGCGGTTTCCAAAGTTTAAAAATGGTGCGTGACACGAACATGGAGAAACTCCAGGATCTTGCAACCAAGCTCCGCATTGAGAGTATCCAGGCAACCGAGGCATCGAAAAGCGGGTATGAGTGAAGGAACTTGCCCTGAAAATTTTCACGTCTCCTCGTCGAGATTACAACGTACCTTCCCTGCTCGTTACTTTCCTCGTCAAATGTAGAGTAATTCCTCGGCACGTTCGGTTTATTTTTGTTAATTACGCTTCAACATTTCCTTCGTAATTATGCCCGATGTGATTTCGTGTAAGAGAAGTAAATCGATGGATCGTCGTATTACGAAAATTTTCGCGACGATTATTTCGCATAATTATTCATTTTATTTAAAAAATAAATATCTGAATATTTGAATATTTGCAAGAGCTTCTTGTTTAGCATGCCGTTGGACAGTAATTGCACCGGCAAAATGAAACAAAATTATTAAATAAAGTTCAGAAATATTCGGCAAACTCATGCTGTAAAATGATACAGAACACAGAAAGATACAAATATAGAAGATAATATATGAACTTATTGACTATATTAACTGCTCGAAAGTTTTATATTACTGCTAGTATTGGCCGTAATTCGAGGAATTAAATGTTGTTGATAAATTAATTTTAATATAAATCTAATATAAAATTAATTTAAAATAAATTTAAATTAATAAATTTAATATGTAATTAATTTTAATATAAATATAAATAATAAATATAAAATTAATTTTAATATAAAAAAGTATAATAAGAAAAGGAGAGAAATTTATTATTAGCAGTATAGTTAATAATCGTTGCTTTTTTTACATACATAATGATCGTGTTACATAATTATTTCGATCGTATGATCGAGATTGATGACCTCTGTGACCTTCGAAGATAACAGTTCACCCGATTACCCAACTTATTATAATACATATTCGTAGAATTTTTTTATTATTTCCTCGTTAATACTAAAATTATTTAATTTTGCGCGCATTTTCTTTTCAATATTATCGTTTATTTATTTATTAATTTTTTTAATATTATTTAGACATCCAACATCATGTTCTTCGATGGCGGAAATCATGTCTGTCTTATTTTTTCACACGATGCGTTACAAAGTATCGGCACCACGTGATCCAAGTAATGATAGATTTGTGCTGAGCAAAGGTCACGCAGCACCTATTCTTTATGCAGGTAAATGTAATTTAAATTTATTTGCATTAATTGATTATTCTATGAAGTCAAGTTCCAATCGCATATAATACGATTCATGTAATTACAGCATGGGCAGAAGCAGGACTTTTCCCGGCGACTGAATTGTTAAATTTAAGGAAAATTGACAGCGATTTGGAAGGACATCCCACTCCAAGGCTTAACTTTGTCGATGTGGGAACTGGTTCTTTGGGGCAAGGTCTTTCAGTTTCTGCTGGAATGGCTTACGTAGGAAAATATTTTGATAAGGCTAATTATCGGTGCGTTATCGTTCAAATAATTATCTTTTACTATCTGTTTTAAATTATTTTAATATATATATTTATCTTAATATTTATGCAGCGTGTACTGTCTGATCGGTGATGGAGAAGCAGCTGAAGGCTCAATATGGGAAGCACTTCACTTTGCTTCTTATTATAAGTTAGATAATCTTTGCGCTATTTTCGATATCAATCGTTTGGGACAAAGTGAACCGACATCTCTTCAGCACAATATGGAAGTCTACCGCAAAAGACTTGAAGCTTTTGGTTTCAATGCATTGGTGGTTGATGGTCACGATGTAGAAGAATTGGCCAAGGTCTGTATACAAGATAGAGAAATACATGTTGATAGAAATTAATTGCTAATGAGAAAAATCAAAGTAACGTATTTTATTTGTCAGGCTTTCCACGAAGCGCAGAGTACAAAAGGACGGCCTACTGCTATTCTAGCAAAGACGTTTAAGGGAAAATATTTCCCTAATATCGAAGATCTTGAAAATTGGCACGGAAAGCCACTTGGCAACAAAGCAAATGAAGTCATTCAAGTAAAGATTGCAATTCTTTCTCCATAATGCAAATAATTTTATATCTTGGATTAATAAATCGTTCGAT
>NIPQ01091832.1:0-10514 GCA_002806875.1 Lepidotrigona ventralis hoosana
TGTCTTACATTCTATGTGTCAAACTAAGCTCTGTCTTCGATTTATGTAACTTTGTCGTCGGATTAATTGAAAGATGTCGACTGCTCTTCTCTTTGATCCAGAATTCACGAGAAGAAATTCGTGGAAGAAGTGTGAGAAAAATAGGGAAGAAATGATGGGCCAACGAAGGTGTCCAGTTATATTCGATAGTATAGACGTCTCATTATGCCTTGGTCCCAAGATCACGCCAAATTTAGTCTTCCGTTTCATAGCTCCGTTAAAATGGCGCGCCGTCTATAGAAAAGCACCCTGACGCTCAATTCACCGCACCGCCTCCTTTCTCGTATACAAATTTTTGCTCTTTTGGCCACATAACCCACATTTCTATGGTGCTGGGACAGCCGCAACCCGTTATTTGCGATTTTTCCCGTGGCCGTCATCCAACGACAGATGAATGGATCCACGTATTTGCATCTGCTCCTACCGCACCGAAACGTGCATATACAACACGACGTAACGGTACATCCTCGATGGAAAATCCTCGCGACGATTCGATGTGGAAAATGTCTCNGAAAATCCTCGCGACGATTCGATGTGGAAAATGTCTCAATTCACCGGCATCGTTAACGATATTTTTTAAATTGTCCCGCTGCGCTGTGAGGAATCAGTTTCACCTTCTTCACGCAAGCAGAATCGAACGAACAGAGGGAATGAGATACAAATTTCGCGAAATGACGAAAAATATAAATGTAAATATGTGTTAAAAATTACCGTGACTTTTACACGGATTTCTCACAATTATGAGAACCACAGTGTTTCCTAATGATAATAGTTTCTCAGAATCGGATTTACGTAATGTCCTTCGTTGAATAATATCAGAGATATTCCTTGGTATAGATGTTTGTTCCGTGTTAAATAGCTTTAACCTTGGAACGTTAATTTATTATACAAGACGTATCCTGACGATTTGTAGAGTGTATACAGAGGATTGTTTCTCTTCTCGGAATAATTACAAATATCATCATTTTCCTTTGATTCGATACGTAATCGAAAGAATTACTGCAATTACTGCCGTACAATTTTCAATGCATGTTCTATAAAAATTTTTTTTTATAGAAATTTCATATATTTTACTAGACTAAGCTAGAAGAGCGACAATGCACATTGTGTGGCATTGCAGATTGCCCAGTAAACTAAACGAGAACACTGACAATACTAACAACTGCAACTAAAAGGTATTCGTTAATGTGCAATAAAACATGCGAAGGTAGATACCTTCCCTTAGGGATAATAACCAAGTATTATTTATCTTGTAATGCAAATGCGATATACAAACAAAGACATAAATGTCTTCAGGCTCAGCCTGACAACAGTAAGCATTGCCTCTTCATTTTTCATTTATCACAGCAGTGCTAATTCATTATGCAGTTATAAAGAACACAACAAATAGGAGAGAATGAATTATACATTGAATATTATTAATGACTTTGCTTTGCTTTGCAACGAATTATTTCCCAACTTTTACCAAACCCTTGGTAGGAAATCGTTCCTTTGATAGAATTCGCCACCTGTCCAAACCGTTTTCTAGAAGAAAAAAAAAAGAAGAAGAAGGGGCGACACATTAAGATGTGTCCGAAGTGAAAGTCGTTCACAGTAATTATTTCTCGATTTATCTTGCGATCGGACCACCGACCAAGTTTTGCCAACAGACTTAGAGCTTTGCTTGCTTCCAGTTTCTTGCATTACGCTTTCTTCTCCCACGGGAACCCTTTTCTTTCCACGGAAACTTTCGCATTTCGTTGCATTTGCTGCACCGCAAGACACGCCCTTGGTCATTCCTCGACTGAGTAGTAGCTTATTCAGTAATGGCCCGGATGAATAGCTTTTGATATCACCATCTTAGTGATACGTCTTCTATACAGATTGCCAAAATGTGAGAAAATGCCTGGGACAGGTGATTTGTCGATGGAAGTTAAATAAATTTTGTCACAGAAGTAGGAATTTGTCAAGTTTTTAATCCAAAAAAAAAATGAACAATATTTCTCCAATTTCACATAAATATCTCATTCGTCAGTCGGATTTCGTTCTTTTCAGAACAGAAAATAGAAAATAGAAGTAGCCCCAAGCATCCAAGGGCAAAAACTTTTGAAAACAGATCGCTCGGTGTCCAATTACCAAGCCATATATATATAGAGTAAAGAGTTGAAAATCTCTCTCTTTTTAAAAAGGAAAAATAGGTCAAAAGCATTTGCATGCTATTTGTTTGAGAAGCTTTTGAAATACAATTTGTATATTTCTGCACTGCTACTCCAGTTTGTTGTTCATTTCGAGCAATTCCTTCTCTCGTTTCACCTTCGTAAGCTTCTGTCAGAAAGCAAAAACTTTTTCATCATTTTGTTCAGGTCTGTTTTTAAAATCGACCTAGATTAAATACAGGTCTCCAAGATAGCAGAAATTATGTATGAAAAAAAAATAAATAAATTTCTCAGGGCCAAACATACTCGACAAAGAAATCATGATTATTATGAGAAAATGAAAGAAATAGTCCTTTGAGGAAGAATTTGTAGGAAAACCAGGGATAGCCATAAATAGTAATATACAATTCTATTATGTATTCAAGTCAGTAACATGCAATAAAAATTTATCTAGATTTTGGAAACTCCTCACATAAAATCGTCAAAGGTCAATAATTATTTACTCTTATTGCATTCATTTTCTTAGAATTACTTTACAACAAAGCAGGAGGAAGAGGTTCGGTACAAAATTTAATCATAGCCTAAATGACCTTAATTCTGAAAAAGGTTTGTCAACAACGACTATTTAACCATTTTTGCCCAGAAATATCTGCTTCAGGTTTCCTTGCACAATAGTTTCCCACATTTCTCGAATATTACACAACGGTGTTTTATTGATTTTTTAAAATATACAATTTGATTTATTGAACAAAATTTGCAGTTTTATGACTAAATTAAGCGCGGACTGTCTGTTTTGTTGGTCGATTGTTTGCTAACAAAGATCTAACAAGAGGGATGTTACGAAAATTTTTGTAAATTTCGTATTTACACGATACAGAAGAAGACTTTCTAAATCGTACGACACGAAGACCTAATGAATCTAGGATTCATCCTGCGTAAGTCTAATAACGTTTCCGTATCGTCGTCAATCCCCGCAACGGTTGACCACTCTTTCGGTTCTCATTTTATTTACTTTCTCATCCCCGCGATATATTTTTTGATTCGATTCCATGTTGATGAGGAACACATCACTTCACATTTATATCTCATAATATTGTCGAGAACATACATCGATAATCGTGCAACGCCTACCAGTCGCGTGTATCGACAAGATGAATAATACATCTTCTTGGAGGTTCTTTGAAGCGAGGCGAGGTTGAGAGCCATTCTTCTGGAAACACCGGGATGTTGGTCAGCATGTCATATGGCCAATAGCCAGTGGCCGCGTGGGTGGATGCAGAGTGCAGATGCAGGAGCAGCCCAACCCTTCCGTAATAACGTGGAAAGAAGGGGGCTGTACCCTTCTTTCTACATTGTGACATCTCGATATACATTGTGTCCACGCTTGCTTGTCCTCCAGGGCGATGTATGGCTCAACAGCTAGCTAACGGTAAACGTAGGGTGGGGAAAACGGTGAAGCACGAAAATGTGTGTCAAAAACACACACGATTTGTGGGTCGCTAAAACCATGACCTTGATGAATCTTTTCTCGTTGGACGTCCATCAATTTAGTGATAATATTAGATATAAATTTCCCTCGATATTTAACAGTTTGCTTAATTGAAATCAGAAAACTTGAGAAGTTGCATTTTTAATTTAAAAAAAAAAAAAAAAATAATATGTATATTTTATACATATTCAAAAATCTGTATTGATAATATTCATCGTAAATTACCATTACATTACAGATATGCGACTAATTAGTTTTCTTTACTACTTGTGGTAGATCATACTTTCCACGAACGCATCTTACTTTAACACCTGGGGTATCTTTTATTCTTCCTGGTCGACATAGCACAACGTTGTGCTCTTGAAGATTGTGGCCCTCACCTGTAATAATAAATAATTTTAACTTGCGAGACGTTTCTATCGATATGAAATATAAAATACTCACCAGGTATGAAAGCAACTATTTCTTTGCCGTTTGATAAGCGAACGACGACACATTTTCGATTCGCGGAATTCGGCTTCTTTGGCTTCCTGATTACAGTCTTTAAGACTACGCCTTTCGCATACGGCGTCCCGTATCCTAAAGGATTTTTCTTCTGGCTTTTCTTTTTATACGGCCCAAGTCGATGCAACCTTTGTAATGACGATCCCAGTCTCATCTGCATGAAACCTAATTTAATTAAATACTTATAATAACGTAAACTCAGCGAGGATAATAAACAAAGAAGTGATCGTTACATCAGTTATGTAATTTTCTAAATCGTATTTATCGACAAAAACGATTCTTAAAGTATTATCGCAATTTTACAAGAAATTTCATCGTTCAGTTTGCAATTTTGCAAAGTGTAATATAACATTGTACATTTCTAACAATTCCATTTCTCTTTCATCTGTGCTTCAGAGATAAGAGCAGTGTATTTATCGAACAAAGACGACTTATTAAACACCGTGTAAATGTACGAGGAAACATCTTCGGCATGTAAAAGTGTTTAAAGTAAATAATGGTTGTCGTGAAGCAACATTACGATTCTTTCCTCCAGCAGACTTTCATGTTTGAGACATGTATACCGGTAAAGGAAATGTAATCGTCTGATAAATAGATATAATTGGGTTTTCACTGGAAGTTCTACGTAACAACGAACCAGGCCTAATTGCTGTTGAACATATCTTTCAGTGACGAAAGCACGCCTTGCGACACGACTGCGGCTTAACTAATCATCGATCTCGAGAAATTAGGAAAAGTTGAGCAACGTCCAACTCGCCAGAAACTACTTTTCTAAAATTTTTGAAAATATTCCGGGAACCTTGACATAGTTTCTCACAGAAATTGCATGAAGGCTACGAGGGGAAAAAAAGATGAGTAAAATATGGCTAAGAAATACGATAGGGAAATGGTCCCCAAGGATGACGATATCCTAGTCAAGACTATTGTGAACGATGCCAGGAAAAATAGGAGACCCACTGTGCGGTAACGGTACTAAGAAACTGAAAACTCTTTCGCAAATAATCTTCACGAACTGAAGGAAAAGAGGGTTTCCAGGTCCCATGGAATATCAAATATGACGGACGCTTGACATCTGCAAGCCGCTCGTCCAAGACTAGTCCTTTTTCGCTCGAGCGTGTAAGCTTATTAAGTAACATTGTTGCGAGGTACAGTCCGCGCGTCTTGCATAAAAAGCTCATGATCCATCAGGTCATATGAAACCTGAAAGCGAACAGCAATTTACCGTTTGCAAAATTATAAAGATTATTTAAATATAATAATTAAATTATTTAATTAGAAGTAGTCAATGTCGAGAAAAAGAATTAATATAGAATTATTCAAGGAATAATTTCTCGAGCTTTTTATTTCTAAATGTGGATCGTTTTTCAAAGCTAACAAGAGAGTTAATGATCGTTATTTAAAGAGAGAAATAAAGTAAAATCAATTGGTTATAATATACCTAATACTGTACATGGAAATGGAGTTACAATCGCAATGGTCATAGACTCACGCACTCGATTAATGCAATTTATCGGACTTATGTCACGAATACATTCATAAAGTAAAAAGCCTTGGGAATAATTTATATAACACATATTTCCTAATTAATATTTCCTAAAATGATTGTATCGTTTGCAGAATTTTTAAAAGAGTACATTGATTGAAAATTTCATCAGAGTTGTTCAATGATGATTTCCACCATCAAAAGGTTTCCGACTATTCTCGAATTATCATGCACAATCAATTGTCGTCGGTCATATGAAAGAAATTCTTCCGAAACGATGATGTATTCGAAGTGAAACGTCGGGGGTGACATGACAATTTCATGATATTCTCTTGGTTGTTCATAGGAGTCCACGATTTTCCAGGGCCTGTTAGTCGAGACTGTACCATTGTTGTCCATTTTCGAGATCTAGCTGACCACTGGTTCGTCAATACGACAGATGTCCAAGCCTGCCACTGCTAATCCGACCTAACTTAGACTTAACTAAGGCAAGAGACCAGCAGAAAACTATTATGCATGGAAGGCAACCCCTTTCTTCGAAGATGAATACGCAAGATTACATTGCGAAAATTCGTAAGATGTTGTGGTTACACTTTTGTCGTGTACACGATGCCAAAGTGCACTGTGCCACTCGCCAAATCCGTGGCTTATCTGCCGATGAATGGAATCAATATTTTACATAATTAAGAAGCTGATTAAAAGGTCTTGGGCTGATTGGAGGCCAGTGAAACGATTTAAGCTCTTTTTACAAAAGAAGCGAGTTACCATATAAGAGCAGAAGCAAGGAGAGCAATGTATTTTTTTATATCGTTGTTTCGTTTCTTACGCATTTAACAGCAACAAACAACATAACTTAGGTAAACTGTCTAACATCTCATATAACATTTAAACAGTACTACATTTTTGTTTAATATTTTTCTTTTCCTTTTATGTTCGTGATATATTGCCTGCAAATTAATAGACAAATAAATAAATAAATAATAGCAATGATGCATTTTTTTATCGTCAAAATCGAGAATAACCCACGAATTGGAAAAATGCGAATGACAATCTTTCTTGCAGGCTGTGCACCCTTCACAGAATCACTTTTGACAACTGGTCAACCACAAATGGACACATCACCCCTTCGATTCCCAGTGATTTTCGCTGTTGGCCGAGGAAAAGCCTGCTTTCTCTCATTCGTGTCCTTTCTTGCGGAGTAGCCGGATCCCTTTTTGCATTTTGAGATGTCTTTTTCTTTCTAGTCTCGGGGATCAAAGAGGTAAAGCGCTGCGTGCGCTTTTGCAAGCCACGCGCATTTTCGCGGGCGAAGAATAAGAGAGGAAAATCATAGTCCCTTTTTAGTTCGACCACCCCTTTTGCTATATTTACTCCGTTGAGAAAGCAGAGATACCGATCTGGTGGAAAGGCTTACGGAAATTCGAGACATCGCTCGAATTCCTATGGAGTTGCCTGGTCTTGTTACACTTATGGGAACCGCAAACAATGTTACCGATGAAACTTCACGTGATTTCACGTAAACTGGNTACGTGGAATGAGATTTACAATCGTTGAGTACTTTCGACATTCTCTTTATCAATATATTATCTCGGACTGGTTTTATGTCTTTTGTACGCGTAGCTGGGATTATTACTAAAATATATTTCTGAATTATAACAACGAACATATAATATTTAACACGTTAAGTGCCCAGCCGGTCCCGACGGACCGGCCGCAGACTTTTCGTTGATGATATTCCTGCGCGCGTGTCGGTCCTTGCTTATTTGGGAGACTGAACATTTAATTTAGGCGACATCGATTTTTGTTTGGTCAATGCTTCAAGGAAAAGAATATAATACTTAAAAACATTAATGAAATTTATTTAAAAAATGGTAAATAAAGGTGAGGTTTGTTTGTACGTTGATTACAGAAGGTTGTAACTNCGGTCCCGACGGACCGGCCGCAGACTTTTCGTTGATGATATTCCTGCGCGCGTGTCGGTCCTTGCTTATTTGGGAGACTGAACATTTAATTTAGGCGACATCGATTTTTGTTTGGTCAATGCTTCAACGAAAAGAATATAATACTTAAAAACATTAATGAAATTTATTAAAAAAACGGTAAATAAAGGTGAGGTTTGTTTGTACGTTGATTACAGAAGGTTGTAACTTTTTGCGTTAAATTTTTCACCATCTTTGAACCTAACATTTGTGAATTTGTATTATAACACTCGGTACATTATCTTCTAACTTTATATGCACTACCTTCCTTTTTTTCTATCTGTTTTACTCTGGCTCGCCTATCGGTAAGCGGCCCGGAGTGGCCCGCTGACTGTGGCATGAACGAAACGGCTGGGCACTTAACGTGTTAATATTAGCTTTGAGTAACTTACCCTGTATAAGATTTCCAATATATGAGTTAGTAGTACTTAGCACATTTCCTGTTTAAAAATAAGAAGAGTAATTTTTAAATGAATTTTTTTCAATCATAGTCTTGTAATTACATTTAGATGTTTGTCAAATGCAAGAAATACCTTGAGTTCCGGGATTTGCACATAATCTAGTTAACTGCGATTTGCTTGCTATAAAACAAATATATCTCTTATTGAAATTGCACATAAAATTAACGATTTTTCTATTTGGATAGGTTAAGTTAGAGGTTAGGTGATAACGATGCACTAGCTGTACCTTCACTGCATCTTGTAAAATAAGATCTAGCGCTCACTACGTTTCTTACTAAAAAGTTCATGATGTTGTTTTAATTTTTAATTGATAACTAAATAAATGTCAAAACTGCAACTCTAGATTTTCACAACTTCGTCTGGCGACAAAATATCTTCACTACGTCACTAAAATGAAGATGGATAAAATGCATTTCTATATTATCCTTATCTTAGACACGAACCCGTTGATTATTTATGAAAAATGATTAAAAATAATTTCAACTTCAAGTTATTAGAATTAACCTATAAATTAAGATTTATATTTGAAATTTTCATTTAACAATTAACTATTTTCAATGGGGCACAACAGGGAAATAATAATAACACTAGTTAAAAAAATATTAAAAATTTATTTTGAATATCAATATGGAAACTCCTTTTGTTATTAAATACGTAAAAAAGTACAATACCGCAAAGTAAAACTATCTTGTTAAAGTGTATTATAATATTGTTTCTTTTTCACCATCCAGAATAATATTTTCCGTATCCTCCATATCCTCCAAGACCATATCCATAATTTCCAAGGCCATATCCATAACCTCCAAGACCATATCCTCCATATCCATCACTAAAAGGTAAAGTGTGGATAGTTTTGGTGACTACTGGAACTCTGTACGATATACTGCTAAGTCCTGTAATTAAAAAAATAAATTTTTTAATCCATGTTATAATGGTGTATAACAGCATTTTCAAAAATAGATATATATAAAATGAGATTAATAGTTAGTTACCATAAGCACTTCCCAAACCAAAAATGCCTCTCTTCTCGATATCTTTTTCTTCAGATTGGGCATATGAGGGAGATATGAAAGCGATGATAATAAGAACAACCTGGAAATAAAATAATAACGCCTTAAATATACGTATATTGCAATACATAGAAATGTAATAAATACACTAAACATCTTTTATAGAAAAAGAAATAAGTTTTTCCTCATTCTTATTTTAATTAATTAAATATTTTATTTACATTCAAGATATTCATACAAAGTATTAGATCCTAGTTAATTGTACTGATACATAAATACTAATTAAAATGAAATAGAGATTTAATGTTATTATAAATAAATAGAGCAATTATAATTTCAAGAGGACGAATTACTTACGAAGAATTTCATGTTGATAGTTGCTGATAACATGTGCAGCAATGAGCGATTCGCAATTGAAACTGATGCAGTCTAGACAGAATACAGACCCTTTTATACTACTGCAGTCTTTTTCTTGTGGTATTGCATCCCAGCAAAGTTTAATCACCCTTGTGTGTACGTATATTTACGCACCTTTCTAACGAGTTATTTCACTGCTGCTGTCTTGTCACGAAAAGTTTTCAATGCGAGACTATTGCGATGATATTGGACGGTGCGATATTAGCAATAGATATCATAATTAAATCGCTATTCATAAACGAAAGGCATAAATTTGTTGTACTCTTCCTGGTTTTGAAATCGCTTTGATCGCGCCAATCGTTTCCGATATAATTCGATCGGCAAGCATTAGATCGATTATTTTATTTTATTTTTTTTTTTAAGTCAACTTTTGTTTAAAACCACTTGCTATTTATCAAGTAATGTGGGGCAATTTAATCTCTTGTGAAAAACAAAAATCTGATTTCTCGTGCTCGTCTGTTGTTGCGGAAAGCATCACTTAAGAATTGTATAGGACGCTTCGAAAGTGGATGAACTTCTTTGATACAATACGATGATTTTTCTTCATACGATGCAATTGACATAACGAGATGCGTTAATCTCGTCTGTTGTTGCGGAAAGCATCACTTAAGAATTGTATAGGACGCTTCGAAAGTGGATGAACTTCTTTGATACAATACGATGATTTTTCTTCATACGATGCAATTGACATAACGAGATGCGTTAATCACAGGTCAGCTTATATTTTCCGTGCATCTCGAATTTCATCCTGTCTAACTTTCACTGTTACAACGTGTTAAGAGGACGGTTTTCGATTGCATTGTTACGTAAAAATGCGGGCGCAAATTTTTATGTTAGCATTCTATGCTTGCACTTCCTCCTTGGAACGTGCCCGGTTACCTGTAATTTGTATTTTCATTATATATTTATATATGTATTTTTACTATTTTTGATTGATTAATAGTTTAGTCTGATACATATCACCGATTTTAATATGATTCAAGATTAGCGCTCGATA
>NIPQ01091835.1:0-23234 GCA_002806875.1 Lepidotrigona ventralis hoosana
CCCACGTAGTTTTCCAGCCTGCATCAAGATGGCTCCATTGACCTCTACCCAGACAAGATCACCACGATCAGCCTTCGTCTCTTTCTCCTTCGCTTCTTCCCCTCTCTCTTCTCCTCTCTCTCTCTCTCTCTTTCTCTCTCTCGTCCACTTCAGAAACGACTGCGTTCCCTCGCTGATCTACAAATCACAGAAACAAAGAGTCCTCTCAGTGTCGTTCGACATCTACTGTTTAAACTAACAAGGTCAACTGTTCTACACGAAATTCCATCGCGTTAATTTCGATTTCGAATTTCACTTCAATTTGCGAAGAAACTTGTCGTTTGTAAAATCTGTAAATTATTCTATTTTACACAATAATAATCGTAGTAGTTGTTGCTTATTAATTAGCTTACTCGAATTCTGTTAATCTCGTGTTAATTTTTTTTAAATTGTTTATGTAATTTGTCGTTTCTAAAATTTATACGTAGCAACAGTTTCCATTGACAGAATAATAATCATACTAGCTGTATTAGCCAGTTGACCAATAAGATTTTTCTACTCAAATTTCTGTCGCGTTAATTTTTTTAAATTTAATCATTTATGTAATTTGTTACATTAACGTGATGATAATTCGTATTAATAGCTATATTAGCCAATTAATCAATAAGATTTATTAATTTTTTAAATTTATATAATTGTCGTTTATGTAATTTGTTTCCAAAATTCGCGCAATAATAACCATGATAGTTATTATTAATTAATTAGCCAATAAAATTTATCTACTCGAATTTCTGTCGCGTTAATTTTTTTAAATTTAATCATTTATGTAATTTGTTACATTAACGCGACAATAATTCATATTAGCCAATTAAATAAAATATTTTTACTTTTTTCTAATTTTTCAAATTTAATCATTTATGCAATTTGTCGTTTTCAAAATTTGCGCAATAATAACGATGGTAATTATTATTAATTAATTAGCCAATAAAATTTATCTACTCGAATTCTGTCGCGTTAATTTTTTTTAAATTCATGTATAAAAATTTATAAAAATTTAATCATTTCTGTCGTTTTATAATTACGTTACATTAACACGATAATAATTCATATCTATAGCTAGCTATATTAGCCAATTAACCAATAAGACAAGTCTACCCGAATTTTACAGCGTTAATTTTTTTTTTTTAAATTCAATCGTTCGTGTGACTCGTCGTTTTCTAAAATTTATAATGACGTAATGCAGTTGGCACACAATAACAATAATCGTATATACCAGGCATCATATCAGCTAATTAATGCGCATTAATTGCTGTTAGAATATTAGTTGGATATGGAATATTAGTTGATATGGAACGTTAATTGATGTTCTTAATGCCATTTAAATCGACATTTTGCACGGTAATAATGAGACAAAGCATTATTATGTACACGGCTGCGTGCACCACTCTAATACGTATTAATGCCGATGAAATTATCCGCGCGTCTCCTCGTCATTTATTTTGATTCAACGGCATCAATTCCATCGTTTCTTTGTCAAAGGCACACACACACACACACACGTCGAAAGCGTTCTGTCTCTGCGTGCGTGATTGTAGCACAAAGGAGGATTCGCCTGTGTGTATTCGGGCAATGCCAGAAGGAACTTTCAGAAAGCGCAGCTACTCGTTAATCCTTAAAACGACGAGGGCCTTACTCCGGTGATAGCTGAAAACTGTCGCCAACAGGACACAGCCAAGGGGGGGGAAGGGGGGAATTTAACGACTCTCGCGGGAGAAATGTTAATTTCTGTTTCGTCGTTCTTTCTGGATTAAACGTCAGTTGTTACGAGGCCGCAGCCTCGAATCACACATGAACGCGCACATGTCCCTTCCTTCGCTTGGACAATGGAATTTTCGAGAAATTCTCGCCGATTTGATCAGTGACCGACAATTCCTCTCGCATTGCTGCGTCGTCGGAAATATCATCAATGATGTGTACACACAGGACAAATGTTCGCACAGTATAGTGTCACAGAAGAAGATTCTTCGAGTTGCGTAAAAACTCTCAGAGTCAAACCAGGGGCGAATTTAATTTAANTTTATTTTTTTTTTTTTTTTTTTTTTTTTTGGCATTTTTGGCATGCAAGACTGAGCTGAAATTGTATCTCGAATTTGTTAAACGATCCAGGTATTACAGAAAAAGCTTCCATCGAAATTATGAAATTTAGAAACTTTATTTGCTGCTTGTCATATCACTTTTTTAACAATTTCTTTCAATAATTTCTTCAAGTTCTTTTATTTCTTTTTTTTTTAATGGATGTTCTTTAGAATCTCTCGTTTGGATCTTTTAGGCTTCCTCCGCATCGAAAGTTCATTTTTTTTTTTTTGAACAATGAAGAATTGTGGTGGAGGGCCAAAGAAACACATTTCGTGCAGATAATTTTTTTTCTTTTTAATTGTGCAAAAGAATTCGATGGTGTCTGTCCTTGGTGGATGCTCGTGCAGCTTTCACATTTTTAATTTCGCGCATAAATTCAATCCCACGCGTAAAACTGTTACTATTTTGTCCGAGTCTAATGGAGAGTTGCCAAGTTTCGCTTCAACTTCCGAATGATTCAAAGTTTTAATACAATCTTTTCAAACGCGGCCTTTTGAAATTGATTGTTCCTCGTGGAAGCGAGCTGCACTCTCTAGTTGGGAGGGGAAAAAATGGTGGTTTATCGAAATTCTGTTTGTTTGCTCAGATTGCCGAGCAGTCGACCGGAAATGCTAACGGCGCGGCGACCTTGAATGCCGCGTCCTCGGTTTAACACGGCCTCTCTCTCGTAATTTCGCCGAACAAAAGCAGTGGAAAAGAGAGGAAAAACAAGCCCAGGAACGCAACTCCACCTTGACGCAGATCGCTCACTGGTGGTCTACTTGGATTAAGTAGTGGTTAAGATTCAACTGAAAATTCAGTTTTATAATTCTCATAGTATATATTTGCCATCAGAACTCTCCGCTTTATTCAGATCAATGTCAGATAATTTAATTTAATTGCTCGATGCTTTGTTTTAATAAGCTTCTCTAACAATAAACTACCATCAAATTTAATGATGTGAATAATTAAATCCATTTATATGTGCATTCTATGTACATGTAGTATCAATCTATATTTTGTTCTAGTTATTGCAAACAACGTATATTCGTATCTACGCGGTGTGTTTACATCACGGCAAGATAACTCGCAATTTCGTGCAATTATTACGTCGAAACGAGAACGAAAGGACTTTTTATTGATGGTTCTTGTTCTAATCTGTGGAGAGTTTTATGGGAGTTTCTTCTGTCCACCCCCCACTGGTGCTTTGATCGCTCGAGCACTCATGTTTCAATAAATCTGCGTACAGACAGGACGATAATCTTAGAAAGCGCACTCTAAAATTGAAGATCGCTCTCCTCCTCTTCGTTTTGTCAAACAACGTTTCTGACGTTCGAGCTGAAATCAATTACATTTTCTTGCAGGATAATGGAAATTTGGAAATCTTTTAATTTCTTTTTAATAAATCGCACTGGAGGAAATTCCTACGCGAATTAGGGACTTTTTGTAAAGTAGTAATTTCGTCTTTTCGTATTAAATTAAACGAAAAAGGAAAAGATCGTTACGTCTCTTCTCAAATCGCAAAATAGATATTTGAAATATTTAAAGCAATTGGAATTTCATAATTCTATTCACCAGAAATTTACTTTACTTCTAGACGTTCCAGATGGTGTACGTATACACGTGGCGTATTTTCACGGGAGTTGCATTTACGCGAAGCAATAGTCAGCTACACGTTCGAGATAGCGCTGTTATACAAGAACGGGCCATTGTTCACAAGTCAAGATTTCGTGTACGTGTATAAGCGATGCGCTGCTCGATTTGTTCCTGATACAATCTCGAAACGTGTATATCTATGCACAGCCTGCAGTTGCCTTCCGATTGCTATTATACATTAATTATACATTATTACTACATATAATATAATATATAATAATATATTATATATAGTACATATACTATTTACATTATTACATATTAATTATACATTAATCGTTCGTTTTTTAGTAGGAAGACAACGAGACAAATGTGATTTACAAAACAACGAAGATTGGTAATCGATCGGTGAAGAAGCTCCACTAATTTAACTCCGTCAATAAAAATTCGCGGCAAGTCCGTGACTCAAACGTAGAAACAACAAAGGTTTAGGTTAAGTCTACGCTACGATCAGACGAAAATTGTTGAAGATCATGCGATCCCTGGTTTATTTGACTCCGTCGATAAAAATTCGCGACAAGTTCGTAACTCAAAGATTTNTGTTGATATTACTTTGCATTTGATTCCTGTTTGATTGATTGTTGTTGTTGACTTTGATGAAAATGCACTATACAAAATTGCACTATTGTTTGATTGTTTGATTTTATTTCATTGATGAAAATACACTATATGTTAATATTACTTTGCATTTGATTTCTGATTGATTGATTGTTGTTGTTGACTTTGGTGAAAATGCACTATACAAAATTGCACTATTTGATTGTTTGATTTTATTTCATTGATGAAAATACACTATACAAAAGGCTGATTAAGAGATGTTGATATTATTTTGCATTTGATTTCTGTTTGATTGATTGTTGTTGTTGACTTTGATGAAAATGCACTATACAAAATTGCACTATTTGATTGTTTGATTTTATTTCATTGATGAAAATACACTATACAAAAGGCTGGAGTATAATATCCTCTAATTTTTGTGAGCAGTATATAATAGATAGCTAGATAGATAGATATGACAGAGAACTATAGATAGATAGATGCAATAACTCATTTGACCTGGACATTACTACGATATCATACACAGATAACTATATATAATGATTCGTTTGAACCTGGACATTACAACGAGAGAATTATGACATGTTACTCGTTTAATAACAAGCCCACTGCAAAAAGTTACGAATCAGGACAAATGAACAAACGAAGAATGCAGCGAACAAAAATGTTGCAAACTATTTTAACATTGTTCCGCCCTGTTACTTTCCACGCGAAGAAAGAATTTTGTTGAAAAAGTTGCTGTACGCGCGCTCTGCTGTTTTCGAATTTAATAGATAAACTTTTATCACAAATATTACAGTACATTTCACTTGTCTTCTTCATCCGTGACAAGTGATAATTTTTATCTCGGGGCTCGTGAATTCAACTTTGCCTCACAATTATCATTACATCCTCGTGCGTTTTGCAGTTTGTGCACGTCGAACGTACACTGTGACATTGAATAGAATGTATTTGTTAAATGTTGAACGAAAGCTTCGAGGCTACGTGTGCGTGTGTGCGAACACACTTAAATTAGATTAGTTTGCGTTCGCGGATACATACGTTGATTGTCGACAGTTTCGGAAACTACGGGGATTTCGTACATGCTCGCAACCAGTCGCGCGAGTCAACAAATAAATGTCTACGTCTAAGATCAGCGCGCACGTGTCAAGCAACTCGAGTTTACTCTGTTGAACGAATGTCGACAATATTTGTCGTGAAATTCACTGGTGGAAACAATTTTTAGAGAAAGACGATCGTGTAAAAGGAGAAAGGAAAGTTCAGTCGCAATTTTTCCAAATTTTTTCGAGAGCAAACGAAGAATTCGGTAAGCGCGGAACGAAAACGAAAATTGGAGGCACTCTGTGTTAAAGGAAAATAAACAGTCTGTTAAAAAAAAAAGAAAGCGATGCCAGGAGGAAAAAGGTGAAAAAATTGGAAAAGTGAAATTTGCAGAGAAATCGGGAAAGAAAATAACATAAGTAGGCGGCTAGAGGGCGGTGAAGGACAGACAAATGGAGGATAAAGGAAGATGGAGAACTACGAAGTTTTTCGTTTAAACGAAGGAATTCTTCGTGAATAGCAAAAGTATATAAAAACACGCAAAGTACTTTGAAATATTTAAAACGTCCACCCATTGAATTTCTGGGAAAGGTATCGCACAAAGTTTGCGTTTAGGTTAGGTTTAGGTTTAGGTTAGATTTACGTTTAGATTAGGTTTACGTTTAGGTTTAGGTTAGGTTTAGGTTTAGGTTTAGGTTAAGTTTAAGTTTAGGTTAGATTTATAATGGTCGTGTCAGAAGTTTCTACATACAACTATTATAGTAAAAGAGAAATGTAGATAAATTAGGAAAAAAAAAATAAATCCAGTCTAGAAATGTATCTACTTTGCACGTGCAAAATATTTTGGGAAAGTTTGCATTTATAATGGCCATGCCAGAACTTTACACATACAGCTATTATAATGAAAGAGAAATGTAGATAAATTAGAAAAAAAATAATATTTCCCTTTTTTCTGTTTAATTTCCTTTTGAAAATGTGCCCACCTCGCACGTGCAAAATATTTGCATTTCTTTAGCAGGTGTAAAAATTAGAATAGAATTAGGAAAATAGTGGCAATTTCGATGCTGTATCTGCATTAGGTGAATGCATTAGATCTCTTCAAATGTTAAGATAACGACTTAAGTAGATAATCAATGTTAAAACCATTTATGAAACAGTTCGCGGTAACTAAAACAATTGCAACCGAAATTGTGGCGAGCTTTCTCAAACACAGTTGACAAGCGTTTCTCTCGTTGGTTTAGTTAGGAACAAAGACCGAATGAAATTTTACTCACCGTCTTAAATTTGACGCGGACGACATTAACGGTGTCTCTTTCCCATACTTTGTGCACCACTGACGAGAACTTTCAACCTGGAACAGAGAAACGAAATAAAAATTCACTTTGCGTTGCGCAACACGATCTTCATTGTATAATCCGATTTCTACAAACTGTTGTAACGAACGCTCGCACGCGTTTCAAGGTGTGTTATACAAGCATTTCACGATGAATTTTCCTTTCTACAACGGATATACTTGAATAGATCGTGAAATTACTAATATAATAATTTCGCGACTGTAACAACTCACAGTTTTACTTTACGATCTCGTCATTTTATTCTGAATGACTTGAAAATGTACAGGGTGTCTCGACTGGAAGCTAATTTTAAAAAAACGTCTCGAACAGAATTTAATTTCTTCCTTATACCTGGATTTTATACGTGATAGGAAAGGTTGTTCCAGTAAGAAAACGTTGAACAAAATTTTCCTATAAAATGATCTTCGTTTCATTTTTAACGAAACACAGAAATGAAAGTTCATTTTCTCGAGAACTTTATCCCACATTTGTCACCGCTTTTAAATTCAAACATAGCTGATGAACTTCTCAAGTTTTCGATTTTAACGAGGAAATTTTTCTTTTTCCTCCACGCAGAATCAGTCCGGTTGGGGCACCCTGTACAGAACGTAAAAGTGGCAATACCACGGAACGATTACATTCGAAACTGAAACTGAGCGGCTATTATAATTTCACCGTACTTGTTTCAAAGCNCTTCAAAAAAAAAAAAAAAAAAAAAAAAAAAAACGCGTGATAACAGAAATCGTTTAATAACGAATTTGTTTGTTCTTCGTGTCGGCAACAAACAGCCAACTGTTCATTTTCATTTCGCAGGAACCAATTCGCGGGATGTAATTTTTCCCCATGTTGCAGTGGGAGAGCTGCAGTTTTACTCGTTGCCTGTTCTTTCTCTCGTTACTTTACAAACTGTACGTGTGAAAACTGAAGGTTTCAGGGGAACCACCTTGTAATGCACCATACCACTCGTTCACGTTCCACCAACCGAAACGTATCCTGAATTTGTCTCGAAGGCTCTCGCGTTTCCGCTGACAAATAAATGGCCAGGAAGCAAGCGGTAATAGCGTGGCGCGCGCGTTCCCTAAGTAAAATCATTTTTCACTCTCATATGGCATATAATAAATCACACGTACGAGAAATTGGCGACACACGACTTTGTAATGTGTTAACTATTTTTCGTATTTACCAACAGAATATTTCGCGTATAAAACTTCATTTATATACGTGCTCCCTTGATACGCCGAATACGTAGTTTTTAGATTAGAACAGCACTTCACGAGAGGGACAAGAAAGTTCTAGAAAGTTAAATTTCTATGTGCACGATACGTGGTATACGCGGTGAATGATTTTATCATAATCAATTATACAGAATTCTAGGTCACGGAAATTATTGGACATACTATAGCGAGACCTTTTGTATCAAAGATCTCTCGCTTCGTCCGCTGCAAAGGCAGGTGTGTAACACCACGTGCCATGATCCCTCTGAAATCGAGAAGCTCATAAAATGTATCGCGGAAGCTCGGAAAACGAGAAAAAGCAGAAAGAGGATTAATGACAAGATGGCGCGAGGAAGGAGAATATGTAAGGGGATTTTCGAAAGTTAGAAGCATACAGAAAGCAGAAAATTAGAAAGATATTGCAAATAAATCTTCGTATCGGACGACCAAAGAAATTAACAGAGAAGGGAAGATCTTAACTCCATGTTCGACCATGTTCGAAAAGATCTTTTTCACTTCCGGATCACAAAAGTTTAGATTACTGAGAAATACACAAGAAAAAAAAACCTATTCGTTAATAAAGAAAATAAGTGTGCGAAATAATTTATTAACAAGAAAATTCCTTCTTGGCTACAGTGTTGTTCCCCGATGATAGTAAATTTAATGCTTCCGGTAGTTTTAGTCGTAAAATTGTATGAAATTTAAGCACAAAAAGATACAGAATTAAGTCCAAAAGACTCCACGATATTTGGAATAAAATATGGCGGACGATCGATGATGTGGTGGGGGAGAGGGGGTTTGTATGGCAAATGGAGTGAGAAATCTTATTTTTATCGTTGGGGTTTTAGGTTAGGTGAAATATTTGAAAATTCCGAAGGGAAACTCGAGAGCAGCAAGTGTGGATAAACTAAATTTGCCAGAAAATTATTACTTTCGACGAGACAACGATGGTTACTACACGTTACCGCATCCACCGCAAAGTCCTAACCTCAATCCCACAGAGCGTTTATGGGATGAGATGGACGGAAGATTAACAATTACGAAAATTACGTCTAAAGCACGAAATTGAAAGCAAAAAATTCGCGAAGCATAGGCATCCATCCACGTAAATATTACTTCGAAGTTAATATTTCCCATCGATCGATTTCGTACTAAAAATTCCAAAAATACATATTACTGCAGCCATGATTTTACGATTACAATATAGTTAGAATAAAATCATTCTAGTTCGGTTTTAATGAAATTAATACAATATTAATGGAAATTTAAAGATATCTATTATCTGTGTTCATTTCCATTTATTACTGCAAAGTTAGAAAGATTTTCCATGGAAAATCGTCTTTGAGAAGCGAGTGGATTGATTTCTTATTAAAAATTCTTATTAAAAAAAATATACTAAAATATGAATCACTATAGTAACCCATGATTTTGTACTTACTTGTAATAAAAATACGTATTATTGCAACCATGATTTTACGATTGCAGTATAGTTAGAATACAATTCTAGGTTTTTAATGAAATTAATACAATAATATATTAATGGAAATTTAACCCCCAAATAAAATATGAATTACTATGGTGACCCATGATTTTGCACTTACTTGTAACAAAAACATTCTGCCTCAGACGCACGTCGCTCGATTTTAATGAAATTAATACACATAATTCTGACGCGCGTCGCATCTATCATGGAAATTGAAAAGAATATACTCCATGAGAATTTCCATCGCGAGTGTATATCGCGTTTTAAATACCTCCGTGTAGATGTTGCTTTCTCGGCTCACGTATGAATTGTCAACGTCAATTCATTACACTGAACTATTACACAACTGTCGGCAAGTGTGACATTTAATTTTCCTGCACGCGGCGCAACAAATCGCCGTTGTAAATATTAAAACGTAGGCGATAAATGACAGGCGGAACAATTCGTCCGCAGGAGGATCGTGTGTATGAATGAAATTGCGTATCAGAGGGCGGGGTCCAGGTTAACAGTGATAACTCGTTTTGGTTTGCCGATCGAGTTATCCGTGAGACGACCACGGCAGAGGTGTCTACTGGCGGAAAATAAGAACGATGGATACCATGCACACATGCTTCACACATACACTAGAACTACCACACATAGTCAAAATGACCGATCTTACAATTTTTATTTTAAAATTTCTCTTTTCCCTTCCGCGATGATGCAACGACAACTGAGGAAATAATATAGTGAGTTTTATTTTTATTCTTATTTATTAGAGATGAAAATAACTTTGTATCATGGCTATTTATCAATCAATACCAATAAATATAAAATGACAGACAAAATTTGTCAATGTGTAAAATGGTCCTACAATCCGTTTTTAGAATTTGTACTGCTATTCATTTAATATGATGGTGATCATTATCAGAAAAATTGCGCATTTTACTAGTCGACGACCATACGCATAACATCTTGCATTGGGAAAAATTTTCGAAACTTGTTTTCCAACGCCATGAAATGATTCTATACCGAAATACTGAGATTTATTCGCTCTGATGAAAAAAGAGTGATAAATTTGCCATGGTGTCAGCTGCATGGGATAAGTTTATTCAAAAATAGTCAGAGTTGCTATAAACTACAAATATCACAACTGATGCAGATTTGTTCAATGTTTGCCGAATAAACCTGACAAATCTGGTACTAACTGTGCTACGCAACAGTGAGTTTTCTACTATGTAAGAAAGTAATGAATCGATAGATATGAAGATATTCTATCATTACGTATTTTTTAAAGGCCCAGTCGTCTTGACTTTGGTAGAAACAGCTTCGTCTTAAATCCGAAAATCGAACCATTTTCCCAAAACAGAGTTTTACCCCGGCGAAGGAGGCACGTTTCGTTGATTAATTGCCTTTTATCAGGGCAATTAGCTACTAAAACGGCCAAACAACGGAACAGCTGCGCACAGTTGCAATCGCGAGCGAAAAATAACGAGGCAGTAGTATAGAAAATTTGTAGCCCGACCGGTGCTCGTCGATACGTTTTCGTTCGACCGACGACAATTCAACCGGCTGGGAAAGGAATGGGAAATACGCGATAGCATAAATCGTGCCGATTTATTTATCAATCGGATGCGAATAATAATGACGCGATTATTTGAACGTTCATATTTAATCTGCTATTTTTATCGTGTTTCGACATCAAACGAGATTAGCGAGAAATCAAATGGAGAAGGGAAGAAATTTTTTTTCTTGAAAAAATTGTCGTCCGTTTGTTTAAAAGTGCAACATCCTCTGCACGAGAGTCGATAATTTCGAAACACAGTGCGTTCGCACAGTGTGCAGAGGGACAAAAAAGCACTTTCTTCCTTTAATCGAGAATATTACACGTGAATTAAAGAAATTAAAAATGGATGTTGACTGTGAGCGTTTCCCGTAAACGCTTTAATTCACTAAAACCTCTGTTTTCAAATGCTCTTCTTGGTAAAAGTATTGCGTGCCCCTAGCCCATAATTTCTTCCTTAGGGAAGTGTTATTAACGGGATTACCAACTAGTTCACATGCGTGCCACGATACAGTGACATGAGAAATAAGGTCAGAAGAAAGCTTTAGTTTTAATTAAGAAGTAAGTTGGCCCCACTTATAAAATTCAAATCGCCGCGACGCGATTCGGGACTTTTGCAGAATGATTGTCATAATCAAAATCTAGGCCGCGCGAAGTCGTTCGAAATTCTATACAGTGGCTTGCAAAATAATAAGATTAAAATTACAGTTGTATTATATTAATAGTATGAAAATATAGATACAACACATACGTACAGTTACGAGTTAATTTCAGCAAACTCAAGCCGAGGGATCTAATTGTTACGTTGATTAAATTTATTTAAATATTATTGCGTTTATATATCTCAAATCGTTCGGACTCGAGTAATTGTCAACAAAAGCATACTAACATTGGAACGATTAAAATGTAAAACGNCTCAAGTCGAGGGATCTAATTGTTACGTTGATTAAATTTATTTAAATATTATTGCGTTTATATATCTCAAATCGTTCGGACTCGAGTAATTGTCAACAAAAGCATACTAACATTGGAACGATTAAAATGTAAAACGTTCGATTATAAACATTAAAGTAAAAGAAATGGAATAACTTTGTATTACAACGCAAGCTTTTATTTGACGATAGATCGTTCAAAACACGTTGTTTTGCATCTATGAAATTTTTAACGAAAAAAAAATCATCGAATTCGTCGTTTTGACCATTTGACCATTTTGGCCATTTTGACCATTTCTAGCGTTAAGTGGCTCGAACTTCGCAAAGTTCAATTTCTACGAAGTAAAGGATCAACGACCCTTGTGAGAAACCTTCGAATTCAAAGAATTTCCACGACTTCACTCGCGAAGGAAATGAAGGAAGAACGGAGATGCTTGTGCAGAGTTGTATCGTCCAGATCGGAGCAAACGTTTCGCATCCTCGCGCATCTGAACGGAGAGGGGGGAGGCGGGTGGGGAGTGGAGATTTCACGTGGATTCATTATACATGGTAATATTTCTTAGCGAGGGGAAAACTAGAACAGATTAAAACGAGCTAAACCGGCTTAAAAAGATTTCCGCTTTATGCAAATTTTAAAAACGGGCCGGAAATTCGCCAAAGGTCCGCTAATGCCCTCGCACGCTACACTGATGTAGCTTTGAAAACGTTACGTTAGCACCGTGATCAGTGATTACCGTTCCAACCATAAGGTAATCGCGATTACGCGAGGAAGGAAGGCGGTTATTAAGTTTTCTGTAATAAATGGAAGAATTCCTGCCGAAAAGAAGCAAGAGAGAAGAGATCTTCTTACACAGCTGGAAATTTATCTCTTTAGTCTCTTATCCACCACCACCCCCCCCTCCCCTCCCCCCCATTTCCCTCCATCGAGTTCAGTTCTGACTTTTTCATTTCCAAAGGCAACGAGGAAATGAATAACTTATAACTACAGGAAGACACAGGATGGGCGGAAAAACTCACTTTCTGCTGAAATAAAGATTTTTTTATTATATATTTTCTTTAATTTCTTCTTTCTTTTTTCTTACAGATTAAAGTACAGACGGAAGAAACGAATTTCTATATTTCGACTCGAAAGGAAAATTTGCATTAGAAAAGAAGAAGAAGAAGAAAGAAAAAGAAAAGGAAATAGGTGGGAAGAAATTTCTAGCCTTTGATGAGAATTCGATACGAACACCCGGTATTTGTACGCGAGCACGTTACCTGCGTGTGCGCGCCAGGTACGTACGTTCACGAGATTAAGGATCGAGAGTCTGGATCGAAAGATATCGAGCGAAATACACGAACTCGAAAGACATCTTATATATATATATATATATATATAAGATGTCTTTCGAGTATATATATATATACACGAAAATAAAGACCTATACCGATTTCTTCGCTCCTTAGAGCATCCTATTACACATTTTCCTACTCTTTGCAAAGGAAAATATAAATCAATACGATACAAAGTGCTCGCGAGTTTTCGAAAGTGCATTAAATTTCAAAGGTGTTGCGACACAAGTGAAAATTGCTGCGCGGTTGGAATTTTCGATCGGCTGTGGCGTTCTCCCTTCGGGGAATACGAGCTGAATTATTATATCCGCGCACATTAAGAAAAGGCAGGGGCGATTATCTTCCTGCTGAGTGCATGATTCTTGAAAAAAATTTTGCTTTTGCTGCTGTGAATTCAGACACTTTGCAACAACATGTGCCTACATTCGTGTATTTTATGTGAAATTCATACACACATGTGTACACATATTTTATTTACCAACACACAAACGTTACACATTTGTTCGATCGTTTAAACAAATTGAAAGCCCAGTTCATCGCGCAATATCGACAAAATGATAATAATTTTGGGGCAACGATCGTTTTCACAAGGATTTGGCGACAGTGCACGATAATCAGCGATTCGGCGCACGCGAGCTATGCAAATTTATTATGGACAATAATCCATTGCGATATAACAGTGCATTAATGTATCGTGCACCTGTCACTAATCATACGGACGCGATATCATATCATCGATCCAATAGCTGTACAACATTCTGGACAACTGGGACATTCGCGGGCACAGATTTTCAGATAGGATCTGACAAATTATCAAAGGGATACAACACCGACCCGACCCCGTTTGTAAAAGTTTGTTGAAACTTCTTTCAATGGCGTGGTTCTTGCGCCGTTGATTCTCAATAACGATCTTAGTTAAAAATTACCAGCTATGTTTCACGCGTAGCTTCTCGAATCGGTCAGACGATACTTTCTCGAAGGAATGCAAATCCGTGACGTTTCGGACGAAAAAAAAAAAACACTTTAATCCCACTTGAAGTTAGCTTGATTTGCATACTCGATTTTAATTAAAATACAAAGCGAGAAACAGGATAAAAGGGAACACGCTTAGCCAGTATATCATCTGGGCAAGAAGATAGAGATGCACATTGCGAGACGAGCAACGTGGAGTCCCTTCCGAGGGGAAATGAATAAAAATTCGAGAGCTTGAACGAAAGATGTCGAAATTTCGACAAATTGATCAGAGTTGATGAGAAGCGTGAAAGAGGGTGAAAAGAGAAAAAGAAACAAGCGAGAGGAAGCAACGAACGATCGACGGTCGGCTGGAATGGGAAACATTCGCCCGAAGGGGGTGAAGATCGCGAAAGAGAAAGCGCCGATACGGATAAGAAAAACACTCACGACACACACACACGAGTACATACCCACCTGATTGTCGTTTCCCAGCGCGGTTGTCGAGAAAATTTCGTGTCTCGGGCCTCGCTATTCCGATGACTTTTCACGCAACGCGAGAATGTCAACTAGCATACATAGCGTTTTCGTTAAAGGTCCTAGCATTTTCACCCGGACGGTGATTCCACCCTCTATTACCGCAACGTCGCCGGTGAAAACGAGCGCATTCATTTCGTGGCGAGGCCTCGTTTACTCCATCCCTGAGCAAGCAGCGAGTTTCGAAGGGGGGAGGGGTGGGGGGACGGGAAATTCCGCTGAAAAGCCGACGACAATCCCGCGGCCGATTAACGACAATTATTCGTGCACCGAGCAGAGGCCAGATAGTGGTGTATATCGGCGAGGAGAGATCGGGTCGCGTTGCGTGAACGCTCCGAGAGCGTCACTTGGAGCGAGGGAACCGTGCAATGGGGGTGAGAGATATTTGAGGGGAGGGTAGAAACGAAGAAGATTCCTTTTCTTTCTTTCTTTCTTTCTTTCAGTGGCAGTGTGTGTGTGCAAACAGAGAAACGAATACACCAATGGTCACGTAAACGACACTAGTCTACTCACTCTTCGGGCCAGAACACTTCGCGCGACTCCTGCTGCGAGGATTCGCTCGCTCGCTCGACTCGCGCGGTCTCTGTTGTTGTTGTTTATAGTCCGGATCGGAATAAATCGCGACTCGCGGAACGCCAACTAGAGCGGCAGCCAGTGGATAATCACGCGCGAAATGTGGCGAAGGAGCGTGGATTGAGAAGGACGGAGTAAAGAGAAAGAGAAAGAGAGAGAGAGAGAGAGAGAGAAAGGAAGGAAGAGAATGCGCACGCGACGGATACAAAAGAGAGAGATAAGAGGAAAGAAAGAGAGAGAGAGAGAGAGAGAGAAAGAGGAAACAAGAGTAAGAGCAAGAGTAAGAGAAAGAGAGAAGAAAAGGGGTTGAAGGAGGCCGGCCAAAGTACGACCGACAAGGAGGGAAAACGATATTCTTGGTGCGGATGCACTCGCGGTCTAGAAGACACGTAAACGCACAGAAAATCGACGTGCACGCGACGACGGTCGCGACGATACTGCGCCCTATCGGGCGGCCCTGCGCAAATATAATACCACCCCTCTCCTACAGTCCGGCCACGCTATTCTCCTCACCGCCACCACCAAACCAAACCCAACCCCCTACCGACGATCGGTTTCTCTTCCTACCCTTTTATCTCCTATCCTCTTCCATCCCCTTCCAGCCCCACCGCCATTTACCATTTACCACTCTGTCTCATCCGACCCTACTGCCACTACTACTACTACTACTGCCACACTACTACCACTACACCCCTCTCCCTTAGTCGTCTTTCCATCCCACCAACCCCTTTTCCTCGTTCTCTTCTGCTACTCTCCTCCCTGCTCCGGTCGTGCTCTGCTCTTCCACCCTCTTTCGTCCTACACTCGCTTCTTTCTTTCTTTCTTTCTCTCTCTCTCTCTCTCTCTCTCTCTTTCCAAAGCGTTGGCGACCCTTGCCACGCTACCGCAGAACCTGCTACACAGGGATCTCTTTTCTAGAGCGGGCGGGGAAAAAGGGGAGAGCGCGCGAGGCTTTGCCGTGCGCTTCCGGTGCACACCGATGGCTATTTCCGTTCACGCTCCAAGGACTCAAGACGACGGAGAGGACCGGTTGGCTAACCAAGGGGAAGGAGGAGGGCTACCTCTCTCTCTCCCTCTCTCTCTCTCTGCTCTCTCTATCGCGAGGTAATCGTACGTATCGTCCTCGAACGCATCCCTTTGCCTCATGCCGATTATGTCCAACGACCGATAACATTCCTCCGCTATTTCTAGACCCTTTGAACTCCGCGATTCGCTGAACATCACCATCCTGATTCGTCCTGATTTATCCGATATTTCACCGATACGCACTCTCCGTCCACAATCGTCTGCCGCGAGATTCTAGAATTATCTCACCTTTGTCTACTAAACGGCACGCTCGCCTCGAGTTGACCATCTTCGTGCCTCACCGATCGGTGATGACACTTTATCGACGATCGTCACCCAGTTTTTCTACGTACGTTCCCATGAATTATTATACCAAACAGAAAATTGTTATTCACTCACTTGACCCAGTCAGCAGTTGCCTGCTTCAAGCAGAGATCCCGGCAAGCTGCTACTATTCTATTCAAAGCTTGTTCCTACGCGTGAAGTAAAATAAACATTCGGCAGCTCCTTGTGCTAAAACATTGTGCCGTTATAGAGAGGACTGAAATATTCTCGATATGCTTCTGGCAATCAAGTTACACGTGTTCCACCGCTTCGTGCGACACTTTCGCAGATAAATTTCACGAACGGTTCATCGGCAAAATAAATCCCCTTGCGCTCGTTGAATTCGTTACGCGTCGTTAAAAATGTGAATTCACGCACGACACACCGATACGTTCGTCACAGCTGAAATGTGAAAACGCTCCTCGCGAGTTGAGAGGCGGAAATAGATCGAAATCATCGCGCAAATAGTCGACGACATTTCAGCCGAGAGAAAACGGATTGTTAAAATGATCGATATCTTTGTCGGTGGTGTTCGCGACATATCGTTCTTAGTCATTTTGTAATTATCATTTTCCTGAACAGAATTCTGCGTCTTCACTTGGCTCGAAGGGTCAAACACGCCCGAACAATTTGAAAAGAAGAAAGATTTATAGGTATATTTTTGCAAAATAACTAATAACTTAATTAAGATTTCTTACGTACAAGTTGAAGAATTGTTGAAGAAGATCTTTCGGAGAAATCTTCTGTTGCATAACTTTCGAAAGTTCCGTGATTCTAACAAGAATCTATGGTACACGTTTGGAAAGTTGAAATCTATCGCGTTGCGCAAATTCACGGGAATTTAAATATTTTCCAATCCGTGCAGCCTTCGGTTATCATCGAAGAATATTTGTCAAATTAATGTTACAAATGTCTTCGTTAATGGCGCACATCCTTTGTTTTCTATCCATTTCTACCGATGCTTGTTCCCTGTTCTGTTTAACTTCGAGATTCATTTAACAGTCCGTCTCTATCCGATTACAGATGAAACAACGCTCTAGCGAAATGAGAATGATTTACATTTACGATTTGCATTTAAACTTGAAACACCATATTCCTTAATATCGCGTGCACTGGAGATTTAATTGGTTCGAACGAACGTCTCGTACATACAGTTTGAATTATATCTTTCCAAAAAGTAAACGTGCAATTGTAACCGGAAAAAAAAAAATATATATATATATATGAAATCAACAATTTCGACTGATTTTCAAACGATTAGCGACCCACTTTCTAACCTTAATGTTATACCAGGATTAAACTCTAAAATTATTTTGCACATCGATTAATAACAAGGCTTCAGCACGTGTATAGTAACATTGTTTTTTTTTCCTATTTGTGTCAACTAATTATATAAACAAGCTGTACGTGTACTAGGGAACGTCCTTATGTTTTCATCCTCCTTTGACGACGCTTTGACGATGCCCGATATAAAAACGACCGAGGGAAAAAAAAAATGTATTACAAGCCAGAGTATAAAATAACTCTATTAAATCCACGTGATATGAAAAGCATAAAGCCTGAAGTAATTATGAAAAACATCTCTATGATTCGAAGCGATAATACTCGTTACACCGCAGTAATTATAAAACATCGATGTTTACTTTAAATGTGAAAAAATACTTTCGATCGTTATCGTACAAAATTATTTATATGCCCATTTTCTTAATAAAACATCGGAATGCAAGAAGAAATTAATTTCATTTAAGTCCAAGTTCAAACATGACTTTTCTCATTATGCTTCGAAAATTATTTCATCGAAATGTTGGAAAAAATATTAATACAAAATATATATTAAAAAATATTATTAAAAAAATATAAATAAAAATAAATAATATTAATACAAAATATATATTAAATATTAATATAAAATATATTAAATATTATATATATTAAAAAATATTATTAAAAAAATATAAATAAAAATAAATAATAAAATAATAAAAATATAATAAAAAATATTAATTACGGATATATTTCAGTAGAAAGTTATTTCTTTGGCCCACTCCATATTATCATGATAAAAAAACTTTCCTTTTCTTTTTCAATTCCTTTTCCATATTTCTGTACGTATTTATACGTACGAATTCATACATTTTTATATATTTCGGTAATAACATCGGATTTATAATAATCTGTTGCTCGCTTCTTAATAGAGCTAACCTATATAACCTACTATCATGATAAAGAAACTTTCCTTTTCTTTTCAATTCCTTTTCCATATCTCTGTACGTATTTATACATACGAATTTATATATTTTTACATATTTCGGTAATAACATCGGATTTATAATAATCTGTTGCTCGCTTCTTAATAGAGCTAACCTATATAACCTACTATCATGATAAAGAAACTTTCCTTTTCTTTTCAATTCCTTTTCCATATCTCTGTACATATTTATACATACGAATTTATATATTTTTATATATTTCGGTAATAACATCGGATTTATAATAATCTGTTGCTCGCTTCTTAGTAGAGCTAACCTATATAAGCTTGTGACACATTATCACTTATCATTTAAACAAGAGTGTGTCACTCTCGCTGGACGAAGGCAGGACGCAATGTTAAATTAAGCCGAATATTTCGTTTGTCGCCGTTTGCACGTGACACGTACGACTGTGCGCGTCTCATTTAAACGGGGGCAACGTGACCAAATCCGTAGTAAATGTCATTTTGACATTACGTTTGTACTCGAGGACGAAGCGTAGGTTAGTATGCGAGTAATCGATAAACCGTACGTACGAAAGTTCCTCTTCCGGCCTTTTGCGTTTTTTTGCCTTTTTCTGTTTGCATTTTGTCCGAGACGATGTTTCTTAAACGATTTTGACTATCATCCGCGAATACTTACCATCTGTCGGTAACAACAATTTGATCGTTAAGTCGCGTCCAAGGCATCGCTATCGTCGATAACTGTGCACCTAATGTTTCTATACGGTTAATTATATCTTTAACAATGCTACGTGCAATGAAACACGGAAAGTATCGACAAAGTACAAGCAGTGACTGATTTTTCTTCGATTTCCATTTTGTTCTGCACAAAATACTTTGCACTTTACAGGTTTCCAATCCCACTTTTGTTGGTTCTCCCACCCCTGTGATAATTCTTATCACTCGAAAAGTGAATTTTTGACGTGGCGGAAGTCTAACTTGAAAAAAAAAGAAAAAAAAAATAATGATGAAAGAAGTTAAGGTGAAGCACCTTGAAGAAATCACTAAAAGAATAATAAAACGAAGCGATACGATAAACGACAAGTAAAGTTTAAAAAAAAACTTTCGTTGTAAAAAGTGAATTGAAACGCGCAAATACAAATTTTGATAAAAGCCTCGCCTGCTTGGATCATTTAAATTATTGTGAAATGAAACAAAAACACCTAGCAAATTCAAAATTTTGAGCTTTTTCACGAAAAATTCGCCGTTAATAATTCATTCTCGAATTGAAAATCAAGAATTTTCTTAGAAAATCGAATTGCTCCGCTGCGGGGTGAAGCCACGGCTTTACACGATCGTCGATTGGCTTCTTTAAAAACGTTTATCAATGACAATCGAACGCTTTTGCTGTTCCAGAAGCGTAAAATTGCTGGGAAATTCAAACTGACAGACTAGAAGTAAAGATAGATTTATAATTCTGCAATCGTATGCGTGCATACCTACGTACATGTATGTGTGTGTGTGTGTGTATATATATATAACAAGAGTTACCGATCGAGTAAATAGCATGGTTAAATATATAATTCAATTAATCTTATGTACGGCATAGCTATGGATACATTCTGGGAATTTTAAACAAATTTCAATATTTTCGTTTAATATGCATGCGGCTTCGCGTATAAAATTACTCCGGTTTGTACTACCGTGCAACTATTTTCTTCTCCTGTAATATTCGCAAATTAAATTCATTTTAAATATTCGCGGTGTATCCAGCATATGGCGAAGGTTCATTAACTCTGTTACCGCGTTTATTTTTCAATGCCCATGAATACCTACCAATGTCTATTAAATATTGGAAACATGAACGCCAATTAGAACGTCATTTTTTGAGATTCATTTCGCGTTTCAAAGACTTGCAGTAGCAAGAAAAATACGTGCAAGTAACGCGGCACGTTATTTTCTTAATTAACTGCGAAGTTTAACTCAAGCATCCTTTGCAAGAACTTGATGCCGGAATAAACTGTTACCATCGTTTCGCCGAGCACTAGGTTAGAAATTTACCTTTATTCCACGACAAAAGCAGATGCTTTATATTTCTGTCACACATACACACAGTTTAGGACAATAGGATCCTATTGTACAAAGTGGATAACATGATCCCAGAGCATTTCAACATTGCGGTGACAATGGTAACGCGAAGAATACTAAACTTTGGGGAGTTTCGATCTACAACCTACAACGACACGCTGGCTGATCCTTTCTGGTTTTAATTTATCACTCGACAGAGATTCGAGACAATCGACAGACTTTCTCGGCGGAAAAATTCGTTCGAGAATTTATTCGAGATCTCAATCTTTTTTTCCTTCACTTGTATCGAATTCAAAGAAAAACGAGAGATTTGAGCGGAAATATATTTTAATGTTGCAACTTCAGGAACTCTTTCGAGAAATTTGCAGAAACCGATCAACAATCAATCGGCCAATTGATTTTTTCCCTAGTAGTAACAACGACTCTGATTAAATAAACTGCTTCGCTTCTCGAAATTCATTTTCAGACAAAGGAGAAGAAAAAAAAACCATCGGTTACATGGCCGATGTGCAGCATATAAAACACGTACATACGTATGTCGGCTGTATTTATGCATCTATTCACGTGCCTTGCCTTGTTCGTTGCATTATTGTGTACCTATAGCATTCATATCGTACGAGGTTATCTTCATCTGCAATGTTCACTTCAACTCGAATGTGAACGATAAATCGTGAAAAGGTTTCTAGGAACGTCTCTCGGTGGTCTCTCGTTAATGGAAAACACGAGCGGCGGCATAGCCTGCGTGCATAGTTTACGACGATAAAACTTCTCGTCTCTCTCGATGAATACGCGTCTTCGACGTGTAATTAGGTGAAACCGATTGGAACCGGTTTCTTTATTATTCGACGACAGTGTTTAATGACACGTTGTTTCATTGATGCAATGAAAAAGCCTTCGCGCTTTATGAAGAATCCCGCTCCTCCTGCTTTTAATGTTAATTTTTCAAAATTCTCTTCCAATACAAAGCGAAGCAAGCCGTTTCCTTTCGCAGCCAATAAACTCATTAGAAGATATTGGACTTTGTCATTAGCTCGTACAAGCCGTGTAATAATAAACAATGCTGAGAGAGAGGACATCCCCTGATGGTTGTAAACGAAGCGTCAGATCGGCAAGACTAATAATACGTGGACATAGATCACGGAAGACTGGACAATCCCGTTAGCACGGAGGTTGGAGCTCAACGAGGTGCGTTCTTAACGACTTATCGAAGCATACGAGGGATGGATAAGCTCGGCTCAATGATCACTATGTGTAATCGGGTATGGCGTTACACGATGCTTACACGGCCCCAAGAGCCGGCGAGTCCACTATTTTGCGCGCCAGCAGACCTGTGAAAATGCCTTTTTACGAAGCAGCCGAGCATACGCGCCATCGTACCTCGACCATACACTGTCACAGCCCCGTGGACCGAGTGAGACATTGCACGGGTGAGATGCTTCATCAACGAGACTCAAAGGATAGTTAACAGGCATGTACACCATATCGTTATCCCGTACCGTACCGATCCATCGCGATCTATACCCCAATACACGCCCCTTGTCCTCTTTTTACTCTCTCTTTTTTTTTTTTTTTATCTGCCTGGCAATTGGTAGATGACAATATACAACGTTTACGTACGCCCAACAACAAGTATTGAAATCTATGTAGGTCACACACTGAAGAAATCTGTTGCTCTTACATGCATTTAACTACGTACGACCTGATGACAGGTAAATTCCAGTACAATTTCTCTGTATGATATTTTCAGAAATTGATCGGCACGCGCCATTGATCGGACTCGAGCTCGTTGAAAGATAGTGACAGAGAGAAGGTTTCAGAGCTGCAGCCGATGTACGAACGATATGATGAATTTTATTTTATTCTTTTTTCTTTTTTTTCCAAGGCTAAACAACGCTACGCCTGCAAGGTGCATCGATTAGAGAACGATAATGCTCTGATGGTTAGCTTAACGTGGATATTCTCGGCAGAGCCATTTGTTAATTCATGCGAGGACACCTCATCGTAACTCTTATTCGCTCCGCTCAGTAAATTACTAAACGAATTACTTACGCCCCTGATGAAAGAGACTCACGATGCTCTCGATTAGTGCCCAGTCGAGCTTATCTGCGCTCCCTTAGTAATCGCCGTCGTGCAACCTGATCGAACTGTCTTTAGCTTACACCCTATTTCTCCATCAGCCACGAATACATGTATACATGTACGTGCTTTCACACTGAGACATTCCCTCTGAAGCGAACCCTTCCACCTAACGAGACTTTGCTATTGCGCGTCGATTGTCCCTTTACCTCTTAAAATAACTTTCCTACCTTTCTCCCGCC
>NIPQ01091837.1:0-22670 GCA_002806875.1 Lepidotrigona ventralis hoosana
TAGCTCCGCGCGCGTTTAAAAATTAACGCTCGAGTTTCTGGGCGCAACGTGTGAATTCTCACGTGTTGCGTTAACTTTGGCAAAAGCAGAGACTGAAGCAGAGAGAGAAAAGAAAAAGAAAAAAAAAATAAAAACGGGGGGAGACAAATCGGGAACGTAGATCGAGCAGGAACAGTCGCGAGGGCTCGTGAGAGTTTCTTCGACTGAAGCGGATTGAAGCCCCTCGAAGAACCAAGAATTTCTTCAAATTCAAAATTCGAATTCTCAATCTGAATCTCGATAGAGGAAAATCCAGGCAGAGAAGTTCGAAAGAAGTCTTCTAGAATTACAAAAAAAAAAAAAAAAANAATAAAAAAAAAAAAAAAAAAAAAAAAAAAACAGCTGAACATGATCGACGATGGAACGAAACGTGAATTCGAAGCGACGATCGGTTTAAATTTGGCTCTGCTGAAATTTTCCGGCGTAATCTCGCACGAGAGAGGATTCGTCAATCGAAACATCTTAGCTGTATTAGGATTGTTTTGCATAACAATTTTCTCCGTCTCGTATGTGCACGAATTCGTAACGAATCTGAACGATGTGGCCAGCATGTTAGAATCGTTCGCGATGGTCATCCCGCTCGTAGGTGGGCAAGCACGATACATGGCTGTCTTATGGTTTCGTGACTCCTGTCGGGCGATGTTGAACGTTTGCGAGTATTTCTGGTCGACCTTAAACTCGTACGAGAAGGGGATCGTTCGAAGTTACACGAACAAGGCGAAGCTATTGACTCGTTTTTACGTGGCTGTTTGTGTTTTAACTATATTCTTGGTTTTGCTTTTCTCCCTGATGTCGAGTATGACTGCCGAACCGAAGCATGATGCTTCTGAAAATGTCACGACGATTCGTGAAAACGCGAGCAGCCTCGCTCCGTCGGAAGCGAACGCGACGGACAAGAAACGATATTTACCATACGCGTTCTTCGTCGATGTTCAGGGAACACCGTGGTACGAGGTCGTCTACGTTCTTCAAATCACGTTCATGATGAACGTCGGTTTCACCTGTGTCGGCGCCGACACCATCGGCCCTTTGTTCATTCTGATCACCTGTGGATATTTCGACGTGATTCGATCGAGAATTGAAAACTTCCATTTGCTTGAATCGTCGTTGCCAATTACAGCGGAGACGGGGACGACGGCAGAGGCTACGTTGATTACCACAGCAGAATCGTCGGCGAACGTTGACACGAAAAAATTGCGAACGTGCGTGATCCAGCATCAACTGTTACTGAAGTAAGTGCGATTCGCCATACCTTTTCAATCGTGATTTTTTTTTCCCCTTTGTTGAAGTGATTCTCGAAAGTGTATCGTATATTTACTATTAACTTACACAGTGATGTTAATAGTAAAGCTTATAATATTTAAATTTAAAGTGCATGAGGTCGAGATAGGTATTAGTTCCAAATGCTTCTTGAAAATTGATAATATATAATAATATATTATTTCACTGTACTTCAAAATGCAGATTATTCTTTTTATAAAAATAATGATCTATATTTTGACTTATACTTTTTTCTCGATATATATATATATATATTTTTTTTTTTCGCTTGAATGCTACACATTTTCATCTCGTTGTTCTCTGCTGCTAGATTTTGCAAGGACATCCAACAACTCACGAGTTTAGTGTTCCTGACACAACTGTTCGGCAGCACGTACAATATCTCATTGGTTGGTTTCAAACTGGTGAACGTAAGTATTTAAGCTCGCTGTTCAAAGATTCTTTTCTCTGGGCACGAGCACGATAATATTGCAATATTGAATTTATGATAAACAGGACAACCCCGACAAGAGTAAGTTCGTCACGCAAGTGGTCATCTTTGTTATGCAACTTTTCATCTGCAACTGGCCGCCAGACCTTCTTCTATCGAAGGTAAATCATGTCAGATAGTTGTGGATAATATACATAATTGTCTTTTTAGCGTGGAAGCATGTTCTTTAATTATTTTCAAAGATATTGCAGATACAAAAAGTCTACGCTATATTTTTCAAACTTGAAATGTTAAACTTGTAGAACGTGATAGATCTAGCAGTTAATACGTTTATTAAATTTTGCTTAATGTTTAAACTTTGAAATTTTCTAAATTTCCAAACTCTGAAAATGAGATGCTCAATTCTTTCCTTTCTTTTCATAGACTTTGGTGACTGGCTGTGAATCTATCACATTCAACAATTCTAACACGCGTTCATTCGAATTGTGTATTCATAGAGAACTGTCTAAATATTTCGTAGTTTGCCACGACCTAATTTTCTTTTTAACGCGTCAAGAAGAATTTCTGGAATGTTTCCTCCTTCTGTCGGAATATATATTATTTCCAACGTGACGCATCGAAATAAGCATATCCGCACTTTTAACGCATAGAATTCAAGAAAGATCGGGAAACGTGCGATTTATGATTACTCTAAAATTGAGATTTCCTGTAAATGTCAAACGCGTATGTAACTTCAATGTATTAATACTATATTGTATTATTATTAATATAATAATAAGAAATCTTTTTTATTATATATCTTATTATATATTAATATATATAAATTGAGATTTCCTGTAAATGTCAAACGCGTATGTAACTTCAATGTATTAATACTATATTGTATTATTATTAATATAATAATAAGAAATCTTTTTTATTATATATCTTATTATATATTAATATATAATAATAAGAAATCTTTTCATCAGTGCAAATGAAAACTCAAACAAAGACGTATAGATATCCAATTCTTGGAGGAAATTTCACTTGAAACCAGCACGTTCAGTCTTCTCGAAACGATCTGTTTCTTTCGTTTCTCTTTCAGAGTGAAGCTATTAGTCGCGCGGCGTATTCGCTGCCGTGGTATCAATACCCTTGCAGTTTACGAAGCCCGACGAACTTGCTTATAATCAGAAGTCAGAGGCCGGTCCGCTTAACCGCTGGAAAATTCGCAGTCCTTTCGTTGGAAACGTTTGCCTCTGTATCACTTTCTTTCTCTCCTCCATTCTCTTCCCCCTTGTTTCCCTTATTTTGTCTGTTCATCNCTCCGAGGGAATAATTCGAGGGCAAATATTAAATTTCTTTCGCTTCCACCAAGCTGAGAGTTTAACGTAAAGTTAAACAAGAAGTCGAGGATAAGCCTGAAACAACATTTTCATACTTTCTCCGCTGAACGAATAATTCTGTTCACTTCTTTAAACAACAATTTTGTACAAGTAGAGCTTTTCCAGCTGTGAAACGCCAGGGGACTCAGTGTTCTCAGTCCTAAGAATCGTGCCTAGACAGCGATTTCGGACGAAATGGCTGGAAGGAAAAGCGAGCAATCTGTGGAAAAGACGATCGCTGGCGTCGCTATCGGAAGCTCGGTTCTTCTCGAATTAATTACGCGGTAGATAGGAACAGCGAGATAGAGGAGTCGCCTGTCGCCGACAGGCTCTTCCTATCTCGTTCTATCTGGATGTCTTTGGTTCGTTTCCCGGCCGCCCTAATCGAGCTCGATGGAAAACGAGCCGAGAAGAATCGGAATCGACCGAGAGAAGCAGCCGAGAAGATCGAACGAAGAGTTGCTCGTGTCGTAAGCTCGTGTCGGTTTAGCAACAAGTTGCAGCTTGTGCTCGCGCTTTTCCCTGGAGTTTCCCTAAAATCAACAAGTGAATTCGCTTTCCTGCTTGGAATTTCTATATCACTTCCTCGTTCGGCTCCACAGGTGGTAACGCAGGAGATTACGGCAGGTATCTCGCCAGGTTTAATCGCCAATGTCGTTCACACCGTCGCTATCAAACGAGCTATAGTGTCTCGTCGTTCCTTTTTTCCTCCCCCCCCTCTCCCCTCGCGATTATTTCGGGACGAATTTTTCAACGTGAAGCGTCACGAGCGTCGGCGGCCACGCAAGGAAACGATCGATCGGCGTTCCCTCGAGTCTCGCGTGGCCGGAGGACTCGGTTTCTGGAACGTGATAAAAGCCGGTTTAATAAAGCGACCGCCTCTACGTGTTCACGTATCGAGAATTCTACGGAGGCTCCGCGTTCCATTCCACCTCTGCGTCTGCATTCCCATCGTCCACTACACGCCTTCTCATTCCTCTGCCACCCCTTGCATCTTAATCTTAATAGCAGCTCTCTCACCGCCATATCTCGCCTTTCCCCTCCCGATCCCTTCAATTCTCCCTCATTATGAGTTTTTCCTCGTCTGCCTTTATCTTCGGCCACCACAACTGATGTTTACAGCCCCTCCCCTCTTTAGTTTTCCGTTTCTCCTTCTTCTTCTTCTTCTTTTTCTGCGTTTAAGATGTGGGATTGAATAGAAAACATGATCTTTACTTTCTAAAGTTTCGGTTCTCTCGTCCCAATTCCTTTACGACATGCTTCCTCGAAGCTTTCGTCACTCTCACACCCTCATATACCCTTAACATTCCAAGTCCTAGGCTTGGGCGACTAAAACAAATGTTCCCAGCCTTCGTTACAACGTCATCTCAAGTGGCACTCTGCAGGCGACAACTGTCTCGTCCTTGGGGAACGTTCCGGGCCTTTTCCCAGATTTCCCCATCTCACCAATATGTTACAATCCCTTTAGAAGTGTATTGATTTCTTTGTCTTCAAACGACAAGTTTTCATCCAATCGCCCATACAGTTCTCTAAAGCAATCACCGATATACCTGTAAATAGAATTTTATAAATTTCCAAGCTGGCGTCGAGCCGTCCCGATAAGGGTTCGTCGATACGAGATCGCGATCAATGTAAGCGTCGAAGATATATGAAAAGACGATGATCAGCGATGGACTCGGGAAAATGGAAGGGACAGGGAAGATCGAAGGTGTGACTGTGCTAGATCGTTAGAAAGGGAAGAGAGAAAGGACGGAAGGACAAGAAAGCGAAGACGGAGAAGCGAATGACGAGGAGAATAGTAGTAGGCGCGAAGGAAGGGATGAATGAGGCGCGTTGGTAGGGACAGGGGTTAACGCGGAAGCGTTTCGAAATCAGGGGCGAAGAGGAGCGTTAAAGGGGCGGGGAGCGATGCGAGAGGACAGTGGGGGTTTCCGGAGGCGCTATGGACCATGCGCTCTCGCGTCGGAGCGAAAGGACCTCTGGATCTTCGAGGATCGAGAAGAGAGGCGACGGGTGAAAGAAGTGGCGGAGGCGCGAACGTGGACGTGGCCGCGATCGCGAACGCGAACGCGAAAGCGAATGCGGACGACGGTGGGCAGAGAGTGCCACCGAGCCCCGAGTCGGAAAAATCGGGGTGAGATGCACCCTCGCCACCATCGTCACTCTCAATCGGCCGCGACGCTTCCACCTGGAAGCACGGCTACTCCACGCTAACCGGCCCGTCGTCCCACCGTTCACCAACGATATTTCATCAATCTCGTGGAAACCGACTTTTCTATCTTCTTTTCCTTCTTCGTCCGATCGACTCTGTCCTACGTCATAGGTAAGAAATTTCACTCTTTTTCTATATTTCCATCTTCTGTTTTCCTCCTTTTTCCTCCCCCCCCCCTCTTTTTATCGCGTACGTACAGATTCACTTTCGCGTTATCCTCGTTTTCACTCTAAATTCACGCACGCGTGTGCAAACTTTTTATATAATAATGATCAGAGATGGCTCGTTTTATAAATGATCAAGTGTCGCGATGATTTGGATAAATGCAACGACAGCGACGATCTCGAATCGATCAGCCGTCGCCGATTCATTACTGGAGAAAAAAAAGGAAAGAAAAATCAGACTCATATTCCCTTTCTTTTACTTCTTCGATGTATAACGTAGAAGGCGAGCGCTTCCCTTTTTCTCGTTAAATTTCCGTTCGTCTCGTCTGCGTCTCGCGATTGCAGTGCCAGAGCGCGTACATTTCTAATCGAGACTCGCCGAGTCTTTCAAGCTCCGTTTCAATTCACACTCGAGGCTGTACCCTCATTTCCGCGTGTCGTTCGCAGGTTTGGTTTTGGATTCGGCCGCGCCGCCGCGCGAGATCTTCGCTCTCGTCCCCGCCGTTTTGACTTTGACATTCACTTTGTCCGACTGCAAATGTCCGATGACGATTCGAAATTAGAGGGGGAACTTACCTCGCCTTCGAATCTAGTTGCACGTACGTACGTACTTCGAGTGTAGACATTCTCTACTCACATTCTCAATAGAGATCGTCACGGCGAAACGAATCGTTTTTGGAATAATGGCTTTGGAAGAAAAACAGTTTCCGGTATCAGGCTCGCGAGGTTAATAGATCGGTAACAAGGTTATAAAGCAATCTGCATAACCCTGCTTGGTACTTTTGCTCCAGCTACAGGCTTGTCCCGTAGCACTGCGAGCGGTCTCGTAATTACCAGGTATAATGCGATTACTCGATCGCCAGACTTGCTGTAACCGAGAAGAGCCAGCTTCTCCTTCGAAACTCGCTCTCCGCTCTTCCTTTTCCTTGCCTTTTCCATCCTTTCGCTCTCTGTCAGTCGTTCTCCTTCTCTCTCTTTCTTTCTTTTACCTTCTCTTTTTTTTTTCATTATTCTCTTCATCCCAGTTAATGATTTTATTTCTCTTTCCTGTTAATAATTCTCATTTCTGCAATTTGTCTGCTTCGTAGAGAGCGTTTCCTCGGGCTTTCTATCGATCCAAAAAAGCGAGCGGTCGATGTGTCCCCTTGTAAAGTGGAAAAATGGCTGATGATTCAATNATTTTTTTTTTTTTTTTTTTTTTTTTTTTTTTTTTTTTTTTTTTTTCATTTTCTTTATCCCGGTCGATGATTTTATTTCTCTTTTCTGTGAACGGTCCTCGTTTCTGTAATTTGTCTGCTCAGTGAAGAGAGTTCCTTAGGGTTTCTATTCCATCTAAAAAGCGAGTGGTCAATGTACTCTCTTCCTTTCCTTTATCTGTTTTATTCTCTTCCTCCCGAGTTGATTTTGATTTTATTTCTATTTCTCTTATATTCTGATTTCTGTAATTTGTGCTTGACGAATTTCTGCTTCGTAGACAGGGTTCCGTGGGTTTTCTATCGATCGAATGAGCGAGCGGTCGATGTACCCTCACGATAGACGGGCGAGAAGGCCGATGAGTTCATAATACGTATCCCGAGGATATCGTAAATTCGTTTAAACGACACGGCGTCACAGCCGTAATTTTATTTCGCGTTCCTATTTGTATTCAATCGTATCCCTTCGCTCGCTTCTCCACACTTCCACTCCTCTTCCACCCTTTTTTTTCATTGGCACTATCGGTGAATCACGGGGTGTCGCGCCCCATTGCATCGCTACGAGATCAAAATGTCCGTGTACTCGCGATTCAATTATTTCGATGATTCGTCTGCCTGTTCGTCGGGTTCTCGATCCATTATATTGCATTATATCGCTCGGTGGTTTTATTCCGTCGTGTGTAATCACGATACGCGATTGAAGTAATTTCTGGGCACCGACAGGCAATAATAAAACTGACATTTGGAAATTCTGTCGAACGACGTGGAATCGTTATGCAATAATTTATTAATTGTATGTCAAGTTAAGGGAATTAATTAATTCGGCATTAATTGTTAAAAACAGTGATTTCCAGCCTGTTAATTTAGCCCGTGAGAAGACAATTCTAATTACTAATTTAACACTTGCAACTTCAAATAATCTTGGAAAATTATTTTATACACAGAAGAATTAGATGGAGATATATAATAATTATACAGAGAATACTTATTGCTAGTTATCATACTGTCTTTGTATCTTCTTTCAAGTGAATTTTGTAGATATTACTATACAAAGAAGAGTCACATTGTCGAGCAACCAGCAAATCCGTAGATTCAGATTCGTCAATAGAGAGCATTGAATTTTGAAAATTCGTTGCGAATATACACGTGTAATTGCAACACGACATTTGACATATGTCATTTACATAGGTAGATTGTCTCGACACTCGGCTTAAGCTTGTTATTCCGGCTTAACGATCTCGTCTTGTCTTCTTCGCTCTCTCATCGTGCATAAACACGCTGTTATCCCTCACGTTGAACGGTGTAAGTCTTCAACCATTCGTGCGTACGTAGTCTCGCTGTACAATATCTTTCACTTTCTTCTTCAGTTAGTGAAAGAGGACGAACGTTGGAAGGAAAGATTCAGGATTTTCAGAAGCAAAGTGCACGGATCGTATGTATTCTACAACTAGCCAAACCAACTCTTGCTTGATAATTGATAGTTGTAGAAATCTGGAGCATGGAAGAGACTCGACGAAAGGTGAGTGAATGATGAGAAAAGAAAGGAAAAAGAAAGAAAGGAAGGAAAGAAATGTGACGGTGGTGTTCCTCCGGAGGTCTGTGCTTCGAAGACGACGAAGCGTCGAATCGATCTGCGAGCTAATCGTTTCCTCGTCGTGTCGGCCAACTTGTTGAGGCGCGAAGCAACAGTTTGCCTTTTAAACGGCTCTCTTGTTCTCCGATTCCTCCGTCCCTGGCGTTCCCGATTTCCCTCTCACCTTCCCCTCCGTTTCTGGCGACGAATTTTCCTTTCCCTTCGATCTCTCGAAGACCTTGCCCGGCTAGGTGAAGATTTGAAACGCGGTAATTAACGCGATACGTTTCGAAGGAAAGTCGATTAGACTCGTCGCGATTAATCGTCGTGTCCTGCTGGCGAATAATTCTCACTGTTGGCTACGGAGTCAGACTGTTATTAAGTTGTCTCGAAGATACGATCGAGCTATTCATTCGACGGAACTGTGCTATTCCGGTCGGTTCGGTCTGGCAGCAGCAGTACTAATTGCTTCTCAAAGCGGAAACTAACTTTCCGAGAGACGAGTGAGTTACCGCGGGCGCGTGCAAAGGGTTCGCCTGTCGGAAATCCGACCTCTCACGAGGTCCTCTCTCTCCTCCGTGCGGAAAGGAAGCGAACTTTCGTTGGTCGCGTTCCTCGCTGGCGCCGCGTCATCGCGCTGGATTCGCGAAAATGAATTGAAAATCGGCGAGAAGCACTCGGCAAGCGACGACAACAGGCGAGTGAGAACGTAGAACGCGTGGCACGAATCCCAAGATAAATCGCGTTGGTTTGACGGTCGACACGATTTTTCTATTAGCACGCCTTTCTCCGTGTGTTCACAATGACTTGTGAAAGTGTTCGAGCATTCACTGTAGAAACATCTTTATGAACACGTTATATATAATAAGTTAGACTTTTCTCGGAATTTCATTAACGAGATATTCTCCCGAGTCTCCCAATGATCACGATTATATCGATGAAGAAATTTGACAACGATTCGAAACGTAGTTATTTGTAAATGTATTGTTGGTGTAAGAACAGTTAGTGAGCAATTGGCTGAATTGGTCGAAAAATTGTACGAAAAATGAATGAATTCGAAAGATGAACGCTTCCTTACGAGAGCAGCTGGCAATGAGTGAAAACAATATAAAATATTTATATTATACTTATATCTAGATGTACAAAAAGATTTTCTTGCACTTGTAAAAAATTAGTACACAATATGAAGAGTGCCAAGTATAGTAAGACTATACTTGAAAATGACTATACTAGAAAATGAAATAAAAAGATAAAATAAAAAATAATATAATGTAATAAAATAATAAAATACAATTAATTAATGTTATTAAGACAACGATTTTCTTGCACTTGTAAAAAATTAGTACACAATATGAAGAGTGCCAAGTATAGTAAGACTATACTTGAAAATGACTATACTAGAAAATGAAATAAAAAGATAAAATAATATAATGTAATAAAATAATAAAATACAATTAATGTTATTAAGACAACGATCTTCTTGCACTTGTAAAAAATTAGTACACAATATGAAGAGTGCTAAGTATAGTCTTACTATAACTTAGCAATAGTCTTACTATACTTAGCACTCTTCATATTGTGTACTAATTTTTTACAAGTGCAAGAAAATCGTTGTCTTAATGGCATTAATTGTATTTTATTATTTCATTACATTATATTATTTTTTATTTTATCTTTTTATTTCATTTTCTTTTTATTTTATTATTCCTATTACATTATTTCAGTATCGTTTCAATAATAATGATTGAGTTATTTAAATATTTCAATGACACTTGGCGAGGCGTGTGTTCACGACGACCTGTAACTTCTACGTGCCTATTGTTTTCAGATTTAACCGCTACACGAGATTTACAAGACAATATCTGAACGGCTCGTCGATGTAAGCGATACACGGAGCGAAAAGAGAAAGACCGGTGATAAGAATAGGTGAGAATGAATACTGGCTGAGAATGGAAATAGGAACGGTGATAGGTCCGGTGTCGATTAAGTTCGGGTCGGGAACAAGGGGTGTGAAAAAAAGGGTGGTCGAGTGGGTGCGGAGGGCGATGGTGTTGAAGGAGCAGCGTGGAAGCACGGGTGCGTTTCATCGAAACGGGATAACGAGGTCGGATGAGTTGCCTGGTTCCACAGTCACTTCATCAACGCGGAGCCAACTAAACTGTCAATCGCAAAGCCCACTACCGTGTCAAACCCTTTCGACAGCATCTAGATATTCTCGTCTCGATAACGCGCAGCACTTCAGCCATCGATTTCAGTCGTATCCGCGGTTGCACGCGATGCACGACTTCTCTGAAAATTCAATTCGAGTTACGTGCTCGATTAACCGTCGCGATCGTCTCTCGGTAGAACGGTGTGGTATCGTTATGGTGTACAGTTTGGCTCGCGGTTTTCAGATGAAAACTAAACGTAATGAGGCAAAGTACTATGATTTGTCCAATCAGCTGTGTGATATAAGATCCTGCGAATGAACGCGAATTTTCGTTCGCGAGTTGATGATTCTGAATTCGTCGATTTTTTTTAAATTTTTCTGAGAAACCCATTGTATTTCTTTGTCAAAGGTAAAAAAAAAAAAACAAAATTTGCCGTAAGGCCATCGAATCTTAAGATATGAATTGCAGATGTTGATAAGAATTTGCATTGAATTCGTTGAATTTAGATAAGAGGCTGTGAAGAAAATGTAGCAAGATGGTATGCTCGGATTATAAGAGAAATCTCTGGACTTTGGCAAATTCAAGTGATCGTGATAGGTGATTCGTTTCTCGTATGACAGGAGCAATGTTCGTTTGTTGGATGTGGGGAAGGGGAGAATCTTGTAAAAAACGCGGAAGAAGGGAAAGCCGGTAAAGTACTTCTTTCGTAGGTAGAGAGGGAACCGCTCGCGGTCATTCTTCGTCGTAATTACCGAACAGATAAGAGAATGAAACACGACGAAAAGGACGAAAAGCAAAGTATGCGAGCCAACCAAAGTGGTAAGAGAAAAATCTTCTTCGGTCCTTTTCCGAGAATAATGCACGCACCCAGGGGACCTGGCTTTCAGGAAAATGCTGATTGCTTCTCTCTCTCCGTCCCCCTCCCCCGGCCGCCATCCGCCACGCCCGATTCCCCTCATCCCCTTGTCCCTACAGTTAACTCTCCGCGATTTCTTCGTACCGATTCTCTTCTTGTCTCTGATATCTCCTTTCTCTTCTTTCCATTCCTTTCGCCCTCTCTCTCTCTCTCTCTCGCTTGCCTGAATCAATCCCTACTTGATTTCCTCCTTCATCGGCCAGAACATACGCACAGACCTCTCCGGTCTTATCAATATTTCACTTGACCCTGTAGACATTTACCCCCCCCACTCGAAGCACCCGCATCTCCATCCATCGTTTGGAAAGGCATACACCAAGTGCATAAGCATCGATCGTTTTCATTTGTTACGACGTTTTGTGAAACACAACGACCGGGACAAATGTCAAGCGCGATTAGCAGAATTTTTGGAAATTTTTCGATCCGCGTGCTCGTGACAGAACTGCAAGTTTCGAATAAAATTCATCGTTTATTCCTCGCGTGTTTCGAGAAACGTAAAACCGTGGTCGATTAATCGTTTAATAGCATTAATTGCTTTTTCCGCCGAAGTTTAAACTGCGACGATCACGTGGAANCTTTTTCCTCCGAAGTTTAAACTGCGACGATCACGTGGAATTGTGTAGAATCAAGGGGTGTTTTAACATCGTTAGTAAAATATTACTGACAATCGTTTCAACTTACACGTCGTGTTACGGCCAGCAGAAAATCGTTACGATATTTGAATGAATTACGAATTATCGATTACGCGAGATTACCGGGATGGACAACTGGTCTAGACTAGACGGATAAACGATCGAACCTCGGATGATGGAGAGGTGTGTACATTTACGATGAAAGAGGCGAACGAAAGCCAGAGAAGGCTTATCTCACGGAAGCAACCCTCTCACGAAGGCGACCGGTTCTCTCTCTCTCTCTCTCTCTCTTGCTTCTTCTTTTCGGTTGGCCGGTGATCTATCGATTGCACGAGTTTCTTGCAGATTGCCTCGCGGATTCTTCTTTGTGCCCTTTCGTAGGAGGAAAAAAAAAAAAGAAAAAAAGAAAAGAAAAAAATCGAGAAAGCGCCTTTTAATGAGGTGACAAGGAGGGAAGTGGTAGGAATCGTTGCCAGCGTACCGCTTTGGACGGCCTTAATGGTTTCCTATTCACGGGAAGCGTGCGAAAATTAGCCGAGCTAAAAGCATCGGGTAATCGAGTTATTACGAATAAAAGAGGAGCGGCGAGGGCATCGCCTGTGGAATGGTTGCGCGACAGTTCATGGGAGATACCGTTAAAAGCGACCAATTAATGCTGTTAATTCTATAGCCCGAGCCATCGAACGATCCGCGCTCGAATTGTGTTGGTGATCGCGTTTTAGGGAGAAATCATTTCGAACTCTCTAAACAGACGTACGCGTCTCTGCCGTGAATCTCTACAAATACGCTGACCATCGCGTTTTTGTAAAATAGAGGATTAATGCACAACGTGCGCAATATTTAATTCGAATATTTTTCGAAATCGCGATACAACGAGAAAAGGGAGGATCCTGCACGAAGAGATAAATTGAAAGGGAAGAATAAAATTCGCTCGCTTGCGAGGCACCGTTTTCGAGGAAATTAAATTTCGAAGCTTCATCAAGAATTCTATGGGGTGGAAATATGGGCAGTGTCCGCCTATTTACACTCCATTTTTATCAAAAACGTTTAAACTCCGTTTCCTTGAGAACGAAACCTCCTATAAACATGGAGAAATTTCGTTTCACATCCTTTACTTATTTTCTCAAATAGAAAATTCGACGTTTGACAAAATTTTCAAATTCGACTTTCCCAAGAATGAAGAAACCCTAAACGAACAAATTTTATTCTTCCTTTTCGACTTATTTTTTTCAAATAGATATAACAGAGTCAGTTGCTTCCTGATTTTAGAAACGTTCTGTATCCCATATAATGCAGACGAGTGTTTGATTCGTTTCTCCTGCTGTGAGTCCGAGTGAAGAACATAAAATAGAGAGAGAAAGCTGATTCGTTAGCTGATTCATTGATTCACGCGGCTATCGGCGCACACATCTAGCGTAAAATCGAATTGTTTTTAATTCGACGATATTTTCGCACTTTCGAAACTTCCTTCGATTTGCAAATGTCGTTCATTTTTTTCCAAAACACACCGCACAGAATTTATTTTCGGAAGAATTACAGAAACGTGGCCGTGAATCCGTAAAATGTATCGGAACAATCGTTCTGTACCCGAGTGCCGGAAGTTCGAATCGCGATCCAGGCGAATGCTCTTCAACGAACAGTCTTCTATTTCTGCCATCTTTTGCCGTTCCATTTTCGATAGGAAGCCCCTTTCGTCCGCGTAAATTGCCGAACGAAATCTGATTTTAGCGTTTTTCGTCGCCTGATGACGCTCGGAGATCTTGCGAGGAAACGTGCTGAACAATGGAATGGAACGAATAAACGTAGCTAAAAGGGCCATTACCGTCGATTGTACACACACACACACACACACACACACACACAGAGCACCTTTGGTCCACTAATTAGTTTACTCGGTCGATTTCTTTCTTCGCCGCGATTCCTTTAACTGCGACTTTCTCAGACCCCTGTCTGCCAATATTCTGATACAGTCTGCTCAATCTCCTTGCAACTGGATTGCGTATTTTCTATGCATTTATGCGAAATTACACGTGCAGTGTAGTACTCCATTTATATAAACTCGTTGTGTAGTAACAAGTAATTTATATAATGGGAGACCATTGATTCTCCCTTTTACCAATGATTCTTCGTTCTTATGATACAATCACTGCGAATGCAATCAGCAAGAGTTCGTTTAATTGGGCTGAAATTTGATTCAGTTGAATTCTACTGTGACATGAAAGAAATATGTAAAATGTACAATGTTTCCTGTAATATTTTGTCTGCGAAGCAACCTTCTATCGTGCAAAGTGTAATATGATTCATGTTCTAAAAATGTAATCTTTTAGAAGAATTAATTGAAACATGAATGAAATGGCCTATAAATCCAAAAAGATTTCGACTCTTAATATGACGGAAATGAAGCATACTTGAGGTGAAAGTGATATAGCGAGGTCATAAAACAGGTGAGTATCAAGTTTATAATTCTAACACGAGGTGCAACAATTAATTTGAAATGTAAGACCATAAGGAGGGACAGTTCATTTCTGTTCATTCAGTTCAACTCTGACTTTGTGTGACCCGTCATTGAATTACTAACGACGAATAGATATTCATTTCAAAACTCTGGCACAAGTATCTAACTGTATGACATGGATAGATAAGTTGGCGACTCCGCTTAACGCTTTTGTCGAAAGTTGTAAACTTTAACCAGTGGCCGATTTTAGAACTTCATCATAGCGCTTCCATCTAATTATGAAAGTCATGAACATTGCCTATGATCAAGTCAATAATGTGATTCAGACGCGTTGTAAGCAGAAACAAATTTCTATAATAAGAGAGATCAAATGCTGAATGAATAAACTGCCCTGAAGTGACCATAAATCAGAATTAATATGATATTTAAAATAAAATATAATATTTTCAATTTCAAGTTTAACTTTAACTTTGTTTTGCGTATTTTTAATGAGACACTTTTTGTATAAAATTGTAAAATTACTCTACTTGTACCTATAGAAAATGTACAATTCCGCATACATGGTTTTGTGGCCACGACTAGTACATGGCATTGATGTTTGAAAAGCAATTATTATTTCTTTTACAGATTATCAAACGAAATAATACGAAACAAGGATGGGTGGTGGAGAATGGAGCGGTTGGTTGCAACGATGTCGAGAATCACGAAGGTTGGTTCTCGTAATCGTCGCCATCGCTCTACTCTTAGACAATATGCTTCTGACAACGGTTGGTAAGTAGCATTAATACGCAATCACCTATTTCGTTTCTTCAGTTTGTTAAATTTTTTTTTTTTTTGCTTATTATTATAGTGGATCTTTATTTAGCTTATAAAAAATATATATATATATATTTATTAAGTGAAGCGGATCTCTGTTTATAAGGATCTGAATTTATATAAGAATCTGAATTTATATAAATATCTGCGACCTAATTTTCTAACTTTTATTTATTACTTACCACGATATATCGCCCCGATTGATTTCTCCTTTGTTCGAATTCGTCGATGTCTTCCCGATGATTTATTCACTGTCGTTGATTGAAATGAAGAGAACCCAACGATAGTGAGGAGACACTGAGCAAATGATATTCACCTGTGCTCACAACGAACTGACGATATGCTCGGAACGATATTCTAGCTCGAAATTAACAGAGGCCGGCATTGCATTTCTGCAATGTTTCTCCGCTATCGCTAAACAGCCAGCATTGTACACGTGCAATATTATATACTTACCACATCGATATCTTTATCAAAACGAGCGTATTTTAAACTATCTCTTACTAGCTTTTAACTTGGTTTTGGACTTTCAAACGTATACTATTATGTGCTTCAAACGCATGACTGTGCTTTTTCGAATTATCTATCCTACTAGCATTCAGTTTGGTTCTGATCTTTCAAGCGTATACTTCGGATTCGCTGTTATAAATTTAGGAAATTAAATAGCCGTAAATAATTATTCTATCTGAAATGGATCGTTCGAAACGATAAGACGCTGGTTTATGATATTAATGAAAACAATGACGATGCTGATGATATTTCTTGCAATACAGATCGTGAGATATAGGTATTAGTTTAATCTGTATTAATCTCAAGTTTCCGCTAATTGTTTCACGAATCATTCAATTACAAGCATTTCTTATATCTGTCCAGTGTGAAGAATTTAATTTCGTAGATTGTGTGCGATAGAATTGATGATAACTGAACCGCGGATTTTTAGAAATTCATGTTTTTACAGAGTAAAATTACATAAATTACATATTTTGAATATTTAATACAAATATTATATATATAATTTTAATTTCAAATTTTCCATAACATGTATGGAAATGTTCAGTTTAACGATAAGTTTATTTTACTTTACGTCCATAGTACCGGTAATTCTAGCATTACATTATATTACATTATATAATTCGTAGATTCCATCGTAACACGTAATTCATCATCACATCCATATTCATCAGCAAGTATAATAGTACTTGCAAGACAGTCGCAAACATGTTGCTCTACGATTTTCTTACGGATGTTATTTTCGCGATTGTTAATTTCGAAAAACAAATGCAATAAAAGTACAGATAAAAAAAATATTTTTCATCACACTCATATATCCCAATAATATCTTTATCTCCAAATTCTCACATTTATAAAATCATATTCCAAAAACAAAAAAGACCAAAGTTTTCACGATTGAAATCCTCTCGATCGAAGGAGCGTATATACACGTACTCTTTTAGCTGTCTGGGAAAATACCGAAGGAAATGGTTAAAGAATAGACAAAACACATTAGCGAATGGTTATTCGGATTTTCCAGTTGTTTAGCTTCTCCCTGTTGACCGATAGTGGTCCGAGGTGTATCTGGCTTTCTTTTATCGTGCCCCCGAACAATGTTTAATTCACGAGGCACGCGTCTATATGACCTCCATACGATTCTCTCAGCTCGGGAATCTAGAAAACCGCTCGGAAATATACGCGAGGGGACGGCTGACGACGTACGGCGGACGCTGTTCTGGCAATCCAGATAAGTGGTCATACATTTATGTAGCGTATACGAAACAGCTTCTCAGCGCTCTCTCGCTAACAAATCATGGAAACGCGCTTTCGATGGATAAAACGATCGTGAACCTGCGCCATATTTTCCAGCGGCGTTTACGTTCGATTTTCGGCATCGTATTCCTTACTTTTGCCGATTAAAGGTTTTCGACGTTTCGAAATTTCGCGCTATTTTTTTTTTTTTGCAAACTCTCGAAACTCTCGAACTGCAGATACACGACGCTGGTTATTGTTAGAGATTTTAAGCTCTTTTAGTTTTAATCGCCACGATTTCACTGGCAATTTCTAATCAACTTCTTAATCATTTCTAAAAGGAATACTTTTCAGTACAAAATAGAAAAAAAAAGCCATNTCCACTGTTGGACGTTGTTGGAGGTGCTGGGATTTGAACCCAGGACTTTCAGCATGCGAAGCAGACACTCTACCACTGAGTTACACCCCCGACATGTGAAATACATCTGTTGAACGCCTTGTTAAGGAAGCTAGGCTACACGTGTTTTCGATGAATAATTCATCACGTTATCGTAGTATTTACTTTAGTGTTTCTGATCTCTTTGGTTTTCTATTCTTCTTTCTCTACGTGTCCTCAAAGCTGCCTGAGTCGAACGTTTGAATATATAAACGTGTTGCAGTGCCCATTATACCCGAGTTTCTGTACGACATCAAGCATCCTAACGCGACCTTGAGCCAACATCTTGAAGAGGGTGGTTCTCGTCGAACGACGCTCACCAGTGTTCAACCGACGAGCAACAATGTCATCACGTCCACGAGCTCGAGTATAACCACCACGCCGAAATGCCCTTGCGCTGTGACCAAACCAAATGATTCTCAGTTGGAGTTCCTTTACACGAGTACGCCTTCTGGCATTGAGTCGACAGGTTTGCTCGGTAAGAGTTCAGAGCGTTTCTTGACGTCATTTTCAGCTCACAATCAGATTATCATAATATTGATAATCTTCTCTTTGAACAAGATACGTGTGAAAAATTTTACTTGAAAAAACTTCATTTTCGATGAGATTGATTGGAGGCATCAGCAATTGAAAATACATGAAAATTTCAGGATTAAATACTTGATATTAGTCGCGAGATTATTCTTTCTATTAGAGATTTTTCATTGAAGATTCTAATCGGTTCGCTTTAGTTGCAGAGAGCACGAGTAGTGGTGATGCGAGTTCTTCGACGGCGGAAGAACCGGAAGAGAAGGAACAACGACATCGTGAGTTGCTTCAAGAAACAGTTGCCGTTGGCATAATGTTCGCTTCGAAGGCTTTCGTTCAATTGCTGGCAAATCCAATCGTCGGTCCGCTTACCCACAAGTAAGCGAGTGTATGTTGTAGGTTGTATAATAAGTTTGTCTATTTGAAAATAGCGTAAAAAAAATTTATTTATAAAAGTTTGTTAATTCCATCATTTCAAATCTCTCTGCTCTTCAATCGAGAAGTTAGTCCTCTGACTATTGAACCAAATCTCTAAATTATTTTAAGAATAATAGTTAATCCTAAACTCGTATCGTTGCTCGATTTACCTCCTCCGTTCAAAATCCAGGAAACGAACTACTTTTCGTCGCATTTCTAATCAAATATTCGTTTGTTTCCAGAATCGGTTACAGTATACCCATGTTCACGGGCTTCATCATTATGTTCCTTTCCACATTGATATTCGCATTTGGACGAAGTACGAACTACTTTTCGTCGCATTTCTAATCAAATATTCGTTTGTTTCCAGAATCGGTTACAGTATACCCATGTTCACGGGCTTCATCATTATGTTCCTTTCCACATTGATATTCGCATTTGGACGAAGTTACGGAATTCTTTTCTTAGCAAGGGCGCTTCAAGGCATCGGCTCTTCGTGCTCGAGTGTTTCAGGTAAATTTCGATAAACGGAAAATGTCTATCTGCCCTGACAATTGCGAGAAACTATTCGCTACATTACGGAATTCTTTTCTTAGCAAGGGCGCTTCAAGGCATCGGCTCTTCGTGCTCGAGTGTTTCAGGTAAATTTCGATAAACGGAAAATGTCTATCTGCCCTGACAATTGCGAGAAACTATTCGCTACATGTGAGCTGGATTGAGAACAAAAAGAAGATATCAATTGCTTAAGAATTTTAACGAATTTAACATTAAAACTACCACACCAGACATTTTGACTGGTCTGACAACTTTATTTTAAAATTCCTACTTCATGTTACATTTTTTCTTCGCAATGATGTAATGACTTTTGCAGGGATAGCTAAAGGATTAATATAATGAACTTTAATTTTGTTTTATTCATTTAAAATAAAAGTAATTTTGTATCATGGCTACTTATACCAGTACCAATCATTTTGACTGGTTTTCGTAGAGATAGCTACGTCTCAACTGTCGGTAGTTCTAGTGTTAAGCATAACCTTGACGAAAAGTATATAAATATTAGAAGGGGAAATTCTTCTAAATATAGGTATATAAATATAAAATAAAATGATACGTTGTTTAACACGTTCCGTGCTAAGTCATTTTTGCCTTTTGTTGTCGTTCAGGCCATTTGATATTTTCACGAAAGGTTGATATATATTATCACACAATCTTTTACATCATCAATCGATAAGTAGTTCTCTTGTTTAGAGTAGCTATCACATCGTGTACCACTTGTGGTACACGTGGCGCTGCAATCAGCTCGATTGCAAAAAATAAATAAATTAAATATGACTGCGTGTACCACCGGTGGTACACATGGCACGGAACGTGTTAAACAATCATATTGCCTATCTGTTTCATTCATGCCTGATCCTACAATCATCCTGCAATTTTTGTGTTTATTTATCTCGATCGATCCATTTATAGGGATGGGAATGCTGGCCGAAAGATACCAGGATGACAAGGAACGCGGTAACGCAATGGGTATCGCACTCGGTGGATTGGCTCTTGGTGTTCTGATCGGGCCACCGTTTGGTGGTGTGATGTACGAATTTGTCGGGAAATCTGCACCGTTCTTAATCCTCTCGGCATTGGCTCTTGGCGACGGAAGTTAGTCTGTTTTCTTTTTTCCTTCTCCTCCGTGTGCCTTCCCATTTCCATTGTACGTTTGTCTTTTGTCAATCATCAATTCCTTCGATGCCATTTTTTTCTTTTCCAGTTTTGCAACTTCTGGTGCTTCAACCATCTGTCGTGTACACTGAAGCGGACCCACCATCTCTGAAATCTCTGATCACCGATCCTTACATCGCTTTGGCCGCTGGTACGTTTGCTTCACATTTCCCTTTTATTATCGCCTTATTAACGCGTGTTTATTATCTTTCAGGTGCTATCACGTTCGCGAATATGGGTATCGCTATGTTAGAGCCTAGCCTTCCTATTTGGATGATGGACACGATGGGTGCGAGTAGATGGAAACAAGGTGCCACGTTCCTACCGGCCAGCATCAGTTATTTAATCGGTACTAATCTTTTCGGGCCACTCGGGCATAGAATGGGCAGGTGGGTAAAAATACCAAGCTATAAATATCTTTCTTTCACGAGCATAATGTTTCATCTTAATGTTTATCATTGAATGTTACATATTGTTTAATAATTTGCATTTTGTGAGAATTCAACTAGCAGCGGACAAACGAGCCCGTGATTACCATCGCCTGGATAGCTCAGTCGGTAGAGCATCAGACTTTTAATCTGAGGGTCCAGGGTTCGAGTCCCTGTTCGGGCGGAATTAATTTTTTTTCTTTTTCCTTTTATTATCAATTATTTTTCTAGCGACCTTCTTCCTTACTTGTGGACTGCGAATATTTATATTCTAATATTTTCATAAACACAAAACGATGACTCCTATAAACAGAGGTTTCTTTCAAAAAGAAATTGTAACGCGTACTTCACTTTGTCCATGCTTATCGTTCGTACTTTTCGATTTTCCTGCGAATATTTCTTTCTGTTTATTGCAGGTGGTTAGCCGCGTTGATCGGGCTCGTCGTGATTGGCATTTGCTTGATGTGTGTAAGTATTCTATTTCTATTTTTAATTTTTTTTTTTTTTAAATATTATACGATTTTTTTCGCTCGCGTTCGCAGATACCGCTGGCGAAAAGTATCGATCATTTGATCGTACCTAATGCAGGCCTGGGATTTGCTATCGGTATGGTGGACAGCTCGATGATGCCGGAATTAGGATATTTAGTCGACATACGACACACCGCTGTCTATGGAAGTGTATATGCTATCGGAGATGTTGCATTCTGTTTAGGTTTCGCCATTGGTACGTATGTGAAGAATATATTGATTAACTCTACGTTGAATTGTGATCATTAATCTTCACTATCATCAGGGCCTGCTTTGAGCGGTACGTTAGTGAACAGTATCGGCTTTGAATGGATGTTATTTGGCATTGCCATTTTGAACTTTATTTACGCACCACTGATGTACTTCTTGCGAGCACCACCGACAAAAGAAGAGAAGAAGGTAAAATCTTTTTATCTGCAGAAATATTCGTAATTATCACTATAGCTCGTTCAATTGTACTAACAATGGATCTCGTCTTCTAGTCGTTGATAATTGGCGAAAAGTCGTCTGTGCGCTACGTAACGTACCAAAATGAAGAAGAGGAACAATAAATAGACAGATATATATATACTTCTGAGTATACAGAGTAGCGATGCGTATTTCGTTTCCTGCATTCTTTAGATGGAACAACGAGTTAAATGTAACACGGAAGAGTATCTATGTTGATAACGTTTTAAGAAATCTATAGATAACCAAAACATTATCATTTACCCCTTTGTCTAGCGCAAAATTGTATATATATATACGTAGCATTAGATCGTAAGAATAAGTGTGTGCGTTCAAGAGAATCGTAAATGCACGGTCGGTGACATGTTAACGATGCATTTACGTACATTGATTGATCGAGGCACCGAGGCAAAGATACATCGATTATAACGAACACGTGTGTAGCTTAACACGCACGATGCCCACAACTGGGATGTTCCCCTACCCATAAAATGCAACTTGCGCGAATTTTTCAATCGCTCGAGACATAGTCGGTGTTTCTCGAAGATTATCTAATTCTAAATAACGAATAAATTATCTACTCGGTGAACCGCCTGCTTTGGATCCCCTGAATGGCTGCAGGGAAACCGTACGCGTGATAATGGCGAGCAGGCACGATGAAGAGTTCTCCAAATTCTTGCATTGAATCGAACGAAAAAAATTGCCGATTTTACTGATACTCTACACTCGTGTAAGTGTACTTACGAAACAGAACGAAATGTCTTAGGGGTCGGAGATTCGCGATTTTGTATTTAACGGGTTGGGGGCAAAGACCGAATTTCGACACGTTGTTCGCGCGATAATTAATACTCGTCAGATCGATCCGCTGACGAGTATTTCCTTCGCGCGTTACGATAGCTTATTCGACAGATATATATATATATCCCTTAAATGATGAAGGGAACCATATTCAATGTAAATGAGACTATAATCATTGAAGGAGAGACCGGTCAAAGCGTTCGACGAATTTGCAAATTACACCATAAACTTTATGTGAATTCGCGGCGGAAAACTTGAACGAGTACAACGTTCGTGTACTTTCTTTTCTCACGCGTGTCGACTTTCTTACAAGTCGAGCCCTTTCTTTTGGTAGTGTATCTTCGTGATAGATATGGAACGATTTAAAATAGAAAAAAAAAAAAAAAAAAAAAAAAAAAAAAAAAA
>NIPQ01091838.1:0-11110 GCA_002806875.1 Lepidotrigona ventralis hoosana
AAAAGCAAAGTAATACAGTTTCATACATAGCTAGTACTAAAAAATTGGAACCGTCCGCTAAACTATTTGATTGTATCAATTCAGATTATCGTATAATTTGGACACTGCCATTTACGACAGAAGACTAAACTGGTTTAGCATCGACTGAACGTGCTTTCGTGCGTTCTGCAAACTCAATCGTATGGATGTTTCACGAACGAACATAATCCCGCTAACACCGTTCATTCTTTATTTATAGCAACGGAAATACCGTTCATCCGCCGTTGGTTTATGTTGCCGCCGAGCGTTAATTCCCAATTTGCGTTTAACAATGGCGAGTTGAACAATGTTCTTCGAGTTCGTGGAAATCCTAGCGATTTTTCCGTCGAAACGGTAAATCCCGTGCATTCGGAAGGTAGGTGAGAGTTATTCCGACTCGGTTGACAAGTCGAATCCATTTCAAACAAAAGGGAAATGAAACGAAATTCGGAGAGCAGGTAGGTAAAACGTACGTGAGAACAACGAAAGAATTCTGATCTATTTTAAAGAGAGGAAAAGTTAGATTCGGAAGGCGGGAGGTTAAAAATTCGTCGACAAACGTGCCAAACGGGCTGTGCAGACACTGTTACCACGACAATTCTCAGAGGTTTCGACAATTCGCGAGCTTATTATTGTGCGCTTGTGGCGCGAGAGAAGCGGAAAAAGAGGAGAAACGTAAATGGCTCGAAGATCGGGGGTAATTATGCGTTTTCACCGCCTAACGTCGCCTCTACTACTTACGTAGTACCGGCTTTTGTTATTCTTTTTTCTGGCCTCCGGTAAGGCCAGCTCATTGTCAACGTACTAAAACTTTGTTTCAATTGCCTCTCAGCTCGAGCACCGGATCTAAAGTGGGTCGACTAATTAGTTGGATACTCGAGCCATTCGCGTGTTACATTTTGCGCGAAAGTGTTCCGTATCACAGTCCTCGCGTTGATCGTCGCGATTATTCTCGACGTCAGAGCAACAATGCTGCTGTGTCAAAATTTAGAATACGTCAATATCCATGTTATGAGAAGTATTTGAAACGTGTCATCTGTCTATCGTATTTGAACACGCAGATAGAAGTTAATATTAAAATCGTTTCGTTGATGACATCTTTTCGACACTTTCAGTAGTACAAGTCAATGCTGTGTCAACCTAGAACAGTAGAAACAAACATACACGATCGTGTTTGCTTGATTTTAATTTTGATTATGCACGTTGCTACACATGTTTGTCATTCACAAGTTCTTTATATAATTTTTCTAAAACTTTGATAAAATTCTGTTTCACCCTTCTGACACTCACGGTGCAATTACTCCTTTGCAAGTAGTTTCAATTCGCTTGAAATAGGTAGAAGAATACGAAAGCGTCCGCTACAATGAACGAATCATTATATTACGAGTAATAAGCATTTCTCTCGTTACTCATTGTAATTAGATGGCAGATTTTGTACAATTAAAGGACTAGGGTCTGGGTAGAAAATTGTTTTACGTAACAAGTATGACGGAAAACGCGCTTCGCTCTGAATATTTCATATTACGCGCATTCTGTATCCCGCAAAGGCATAAAAATCCGCGAACTTTCGTGGCATAAAAATACTTTCGCGAGTTTAATCGGATCTGAGAGTCATCGGAATCTCTCCCTGTTTGTCGAAACACTTCGTTCCTTATAACCGTTGCCACGACAATTTACATTCGTCGCCCGCTGTCTCCATGTTTGCCGAAACAATTTGGAAGACAAACGACAGCGTCTGCTTCGGGCAGACGAACGCTGCAGAGGAACGTTTAACAGAAGGCAATCCACTCATCGTTTTTAGGGGAACGACTGTCATTGTTCGATCCTCTGTCATCGCCGCGGCGATAAGTCAAAATCAAGCGCGAATCGAAGTCAAAGCGTTGCGTATCTGTTAATGGAGATGGATGCAGCCAGCCAGCTAACCGCGATTTCGATGACGAGCACTCCGCCTTCGACTTCGTTCCCGCCGTTAAAAGCACGAAAGCTGAAGTACACCGCCATTGTTTCCGCTCTCTGTCAATGGTATCTGCTCGTCGCGTCTGAGAGCGTCCATTACAGCGGACGTCTCGAGGAATGCAGTCGAGAGCCAAATCCACGGTTGTTGCTTCTGTCTGTGATCCATGAGTGATCAAACGACAGGTTAGTTGTCATTGGAACTCCTTCGATACCTCGTTCTCAGTTTGTCATGTTGGTAATACATAGATGTCGTAATAATGTTAACAGTTAGTTTTATCATTCGATTATTTAGACTCACACCGATGGTACAACTGTAATGAATCAAATGAAATGAATCTAGTGAAATCTAATACGAAAATTACGTGAAGATAGAAAACTGTTTTACCATTTTTCAAAAGAATTATTCGCTTGTGACTGGTGATTCCTGGAATACGATGCGAACGAAAAAATATTTTCAATTTTTCGACAGGCTCTTTCCATCAAATCGAAGATGTAGAATTCATCCATGACAACCACGGACAAACTTTTCTTTCCATTCTCTACTACCCTGGCGATTTTAGTCACCCAATAAAATTTTCCATTCACTCCGAACTTTCACAGGAATAAGCGCGTCCACGTTTGGGGATTGCCGTGGCAGCGCATTCGCGCACGCAGGACCACCGTAGCGAAAAGGCTAAGCGAGCTTCGTTTAAAAGTCGCCTCTCCCGAGGCCGAGTTATTAAAAGGGATTGCAGTCTCTCCACGCCGTCTGCGCGTTCCCGTTAAATTTGCAAGGTTTAATTAAAACCTCGTTTCGGCATTTCTGCGTAGAAGTGAAGGTGGAACGCGTCTGCAAGGAATCGAAGAAGAACGAGAAAGTGGCTTTGGGAATCGGGCCAAAATTTTTCATCGGTATGAAAAGGAGAGGTATCGGGGCCACGTGTCGCGTATTTCGCCTCGGCAAATTCTACGCCTTCCGCCACTGCGATTATTGATTTATCGAGCCGGCTGCGTCGCGCGTCGCTATTGCATTAACGATAATACAGCGTTCGATCCCGTGCGTGGCTGTTACACGGAATTTGTTGTATCGGTTACTTGGCGTGGATTCCGCGCCGCGACGTTGATAGATCGGCACCACTGCCTCTGTCTGCAATTTACGTGTCGTACGAACGAGTCGATGTTCCCAGAGAGTTGTTGGAGAAACGATTGGTAATTGGCGCCTTCGACGATCTTCGAAGGGCTCGGTGTATATTACTGTTATCACAGGTATCGGACTATCCGCTGATGTTCTGAAAACGACGTGGTTGTTGATTTAGGTCGGCAAGGAATGGAATGGAAGTGCAGACTCTGTATCGGATAAATCCAAATATTGAGAATCGTAACGGGGATAAGTCACGTTTCCCTTTTATTTTCAAAGGCAGAAACGATATTCTGAAATTCAGAAATTCATCGTTGCGCACGTTACAAAAGTTATTGTCTTCCATTATTGCCTATTTCAAAGTTGAACGCCGCTTCGTCTTGCAAGTATTATTTTGCTCGTCGAGCAACCATCTTGTAAAACAAAATTTTTATGAAATACTATCTGTTGAAATGAAATGTCCCGATACTGGCGAACAACACAGGGACGTGTTTACACAGCGAAGTGTATTTTCAAGAAAAGAAATACAGCTTTAAAACAGGAAATATTGATGGAGATATTAACTTGCTGCAGTTTCCTGTCTTGAATATTTGCGACAATAACCGCGCGACGAAACGCTCCAGTAATTCTCCTCTTAATCGGATCAATTGTAAAATTGCCCGCCAGAGGAAATACGTTGAACGACGTTTGTTGTTCATTTATACAAAATACTTAATGAGATTACGATCTACCGAATAATTAAAGACAATTGTTACTCTTAAATGCAGACGAGAATGCTCAGTTGCACACGATAATATCTGCGTTTGTCTCGCAAATTTCCATCTGTACAATCCTTCAGTTAGTTTCGCTCTTTTTATCACTCGAGAACTACGCATGTCACTCGAACTTCTTTAATGTACAATTAGACAGTCACAATATAAATATAATTAAATAATATCTGATCTCTGAAAGACTCGATTCTACGACACTTCTCGGGCATCGGTCAGCGAAATCGAACCAAACGATTTCGTTGCTCGTCCAGAAGTAACGAGGCTTCGCTCATGATCTTCGCGCTGGTTCGAACCAAGAACAGCAATTGGTACTCGTCTGTGACAGTGAGCGGCGCCCTTGTCCTCACTAACGCGTGAAGAACGTTCGCTCTTTCCAGATCCAGCCACCTTTGCAGAGTGATCTCCCTTTCTCGTGGACCACCAAACGTCACGTCCGCCGGCCCCCACAGAGAAAATTCCAGGATGGATTTCACCTACGTTGAGACACACAGATTTTCGTTCGGTTTCTGGATTCTTCTAAATTAATCACCGGCTAGTTTCGTTAATTTTATGGCTAGTTTAATTTAACGCCAATTAACACGTTCCGTGGCAAGCCATTTTTGCCTTTTGTTGTCGTCCAGGCCATTTGATATTTTGACTAAAGGTTGATATATTATCACACAATTTCATTACATCATCAATCGATAAGTAGTTCTCTTGTTTAGAGTAGCTATCACATCGTGGTAATATTATTAGAAATATGGTGGTAAACGTGGCCTAAAGATCAAGTTTAACGTGCACCACCGGTGGTACACATGGCACGGAACGTGTTAAATAAATAATCAAACATAGCGTTAAATAGGTAGATCAGTTTATCACAGTTATCAAATCCGGTATGAGCAATGGGCCACAAAATGGTACTTTTATACAGGGAAAGAAAAGTTTGTTTGTAGCCATCATAGATGAATACTATACCTTCGACTTGATGGAAATACATGTAAATCGAAGGTGTAGAATTTATCTACGATGGCNGTTAAATAGGTAGATCAGTTTATCACAGTTATCAAATCCGGTATGAGCAATGGGCCACAAAATGGTACTTTTATACAGGGAAAGAAAAGTTTGTTTGTAGCCATCATAGATGAATACTATACCTTCGAACTTGATGGAAATACATGTAAATCGAAGGTGTAGAATTTATCTACGATGGCTACGGACAAAGTTTTGTTTCTACTCTAAAATTTACATATTACTATGTTAAATCCGAGTATATTGAACTTACTGTCACGTAATTAAAGAAATTTGATACCATGAAAGTGAGATGTAAAATTTAATTAATTAATTCATCGCTAGCCGCTGAGTGTTTAAAATGATCAAAAATCCAAAAGTTTAATACTAAACGAGGAGCGTATAACAAATTAAAGATACATTCATCCTTAAACATATGTATTTCGATGCATGTTCATACCCTGTTTTCAATAAATAAACGAATTATTTTACCATTGATTGCAAGATTATCTGCACATTCTAGCACGCTCAACGAGTCAAATCTTCAAAGTGATTTCTGTCCATTGGAAAGGAACATGTTCAAAATCTCGTCGATGGATTTTACCTGAGACAAGGTGACGGCCTTCTCCCTCACGAGCAGTTCGCGAATCAGCGGCAGCCTGCTGACCAAATTGAGCTGTTGAAGCGCCACAAGAGCGCACTGACACAACGAGACCCTCTGCTCCTCGCGTTCCTCGTTCGTCTCCACGTTTAATCTGTCAAAACGAGTTATCGAGCAATGAGCGAACCAACGCTTAATTTCGACGCGTTTACCCACCCTTGAAGAAGATAGAGCCTATAGTAAGCGTCCTTGTCTTCCCGGCAGAGAACCACGTTGTTCAGGCTGCTCGCCGATTCTTCGATTCCTCGCGCTTGAAGGCTCTTCAACGCGGTGACGAATTGAAGAAGTACGAACGACGCCTCTCTAACTGTCCCCTCGTCCTGCAAATCCTTGATCGACGCGCCGAACAATTGTATCGTGCTCGCTTGCAGACGCGGCAGCACGGAAATTGTCGCTGAAACGACCGGGGATGAATTTACTGTTTCGCAAAATCAGCGATCGTAAATCGCGAGTTTTTGACGCGTACACGCATCTAAACTGCGAGTCGTTGTACGCGTTTTTCAGTTCAGGGAAACCCCGAATCGTTGCAGATTTTTAGCGTGAAGCTAGCTCTGAAGATTTGGCGGAACACGTTTCTTTCTATAAGCGATTTCTCTGTCTGATGCATTTCGAAACAAATTGACTAAATTATTGTATTGTAAAATTATTGTATTGTAAAATATAATTTCGTATTCTCCCGATAGACAGCTTTAGGATAGCATAATTTTGATAATATTTAATCGGATTTGGCAATAATTGCGTGCGTTTGAAAGGTGACGTAATTCATAGAGTAATTAAGAAAAAAAAATAGTTGTGACGTTTGTTTATTCAGTTAAAAGTTACCGAGTCTCGAAATTAAAGAAGAAAATCGATACAGTTTTATTACGAAAAAGGGGAGGATGCGACTTTCAGGCTGCTGAAAAAAAATTTGTAATATTTATAAACATGATGCAGTATCAGTACGTATGGCACAAAGCTGGTTCAAGTGTTTTCAAAATTTGGAAATATTGACGTCAAAGATGCTCTGGTCAACCAGTCACTGAAAAAATCGATGAAATCCTGGAAAAAAATTGATCAAGACCGATACTTTGACAAGCAGTCACGATATCGATGAGAAATTAAACATCGACCACAAAACCATTTGGAAAAGGCTGGAAACAAAAAAAAAAAAACTCGATGTTTCGGTGCCACATGATTTAACACTTGAAAAACTTAATCGATTGAATTTCTTTAGCGACCTGTCAAAAATTGAAAGAGCTTTGCTATGAAATTTTGATACATCCATTTGTTTCGTACCATCTCTATAAAACTCTCTTAATGACAAAGAGTCCTGTGAAAATCACGTGTCGCAGTTTTTCGCCCAGAAATCACAGAAGTTCTACAGTGGCGGGATTATGGTTTTACCTCAAAAATGGCAAACGGTGGTTAAACAAAATCGCAAATATTCGGTCTAATAAGCTTCATTTAAAATAGGAGAAAAAAACTTGTTTCACTTTTTCACTAAAATACGAAATTACTTTTTACTCGACGCAATAACATTTCGTCATAAAGAAAGGTTCGTACACGTTAGATTTATTTTATACTTTCACCGAGTCTTTTGATTAGCTCTGGCCAGTGTGAATTTCATTTTCGTTACACTCACGGTCTTTAATGAGAGTCCCATTTTAAATCGAGGCATATTTTTCACCTTGAAAATATTTCAGAGAAACTGGTAGCTCGCGATCGTGAGTGACTATTAAATGAAATGCGAAAGGTATCATCAAAATATCGCGAGATCGCATCGGTTGTAGGAAATGGCACTTGAATCGCGAGTTGTCGAGAAGAGGCGCGAATTAATCAAAAATTGAACATTGGTCGCACCACGAGAACGAGACGAGTAATTTTCCATCAAAATCTTCAGATTTTGGTAACATTACGCATAGTGCAAGATTAGTACAACATTATGCATTACGCCAGATTCATTGGTAACATTACGCATAGTGCAAGAGATAAGGATAAGAAGTGCAAGTACCTTCGAGCTGTTTATTGCCAGGTAGACACGCCCTGTCGGTAATTTCCTTCGGTGGACTGTCTATAAACTCGATTACAGGTGCCAAATAAAATTCCTTCCGCGACACGTGCGTGGCCAGATCGAAGGCGACGCACAAGGTGACGTTCAGCTCGTTCCACGTCGCCGAGAAAAATATTCTTCTGCCGACGGTGATCGACGTATTGGCGTCGATGCCGAAGTGGCTTAAACGCGGGTTCGTATTTTTCAACGCTCGCAGCCCTGCCGGCGTTTGAGGCGTTTGGTTTAGCTGCAACAGGAAATGTATATTCCCATGCATATTCCATGAAACGACGTGTTGTTGAACGACGCGACGTTGTTGCCCGATACCATGAATATACATCTAAATACAGTTTCACTGAAACGATCCAATTAGACAGAAAAAAAAGAAAAAAATAAAACTCCGTTTATTCGCACCGTATACGTACACATATCGTACATTTGAACAAACAAATTTTTAGTTAGGCGATTTGAGATATTTCATTTACAGCTTTTGTTTTTCGTTTAATAATATATCGTCCAGTACGAGATTATCTTCGTATCTCTTTCTCGTCACTGTTTATTGGATCCCATAAATTATTTATAACGTCACGATAAACTATCGTATTTAATCGTTGACGGGTCGATCGCTGATTAATTAAATTTACCGTCAATTGAATTAATTAATTAAACTATCGCGGACATCGACGCATATTATTATTACCGGACTATTTTGAAATTATTTCGTTGCCACCGTGTGTAATCTTTCTTCTTTTTATCTTTCGTTAACGAGCGTTAAATCGCTTGACGCATTTTATTGAAAAGCGTTTGACCTCGTTGAACGTAATTTCACACATTTGCCTCAGAGACCGGAGGCAAGTTATATTAAGCATACGGATTTTTGTATTATTTGCGTTTAATAATAACCTTGCTTCGGATCATAAAAGTGGAACGGAATTCATGCATGTATGTACATATTACATCAGCTAGACGCATATATTTCAATGTATGCTAGAATGAACAGATGTTATAATGGACGAGGTTGGCTAACCCGTATCAATTATTAGATCATCGGCATAAATTCATGCCAATTATTATACTGATATTTGGGTCAGTGTTTAAAGCATGCTGCGGAGAACTATAATTATCATACTTATATCGCTTAATTAATTTTTAATTTCTTTATTAGTGGTTTCATTTGGTATTATAATACACTACCTCTGTGCGATATATTAGTATAATATGATAATATAATAATATACTACTGTAATATAAAATTCCTTGGTAGGATCAAACCGATATAAAATTAATAGATGGATTGGTCGAATTGAATCTTTCTTTCAACCAGGATACTTTGACAATAGTTCTTCTAAGCACGCGCAAAGATAAAAATTGCATTGCAACACGAACTAACTGGATCAAACCGATATAAAATTAATAGATGGATTGGTCGAATTGAATCTTTCTTTCAACCAGGATACTTTGACAATAGTTCTTCTAAGCACGCGCAAAGATAAAAATTGCATTGCAACACGAACTAACGAACTAACAATGCACAGTTCTCCAAGTTCTCTTTATAAATAACTGGAAAAAATTTTCGTAACAAAATATATACCATTTCTGGGAAAAAGTTTTCAATCGAAGTACATATTTGAATAAATAAATAAATAAATAAATATATATATATATATAGAATAGTGTTTTATATTTCAGTGATATCAAATGTTTTCGAATATTTTCCAATGCTTGCGTTTGATTAAAAACTTTTCGCCAGAGGTAATATTGAAATAAGCCATTACACATATATATATATATATATAGAATAGTGTTTTATATTTCAGTGATATCAAATGTTTTCGAATATTTTCCAATGCTTGCGTTTGATTAAAAACTTTTCGCCAGAGGTAATATTGAAATAAGCCATTACACATTTCAAGAGCTTTTTATACCGCGGAAATACAATTCTGTCTATCGCGTGCCTATTTTAAATAATTCACTTCTCCAAAAAATTACGAGGTCAATGAGGTGCACTACGTTATTGCAGTGGAATTCCGTTTATGTGATCCTCATTTATCCGAAACAGACAAATTTTAGTCACTGTTGTTGATTAAATCTACTTGCCTGAATATCATGTGAACTCTAATTATATAAACTGTTATATTACTATAAATTATATATACTATTGTATTATTATATTTAAAAAAAAAACTTCTGACAAATCCATTTATTCGAACCAAAAAAATTTAAGTCAACATTCGATTGAAATGAACTCTTGCTAGTTGAATTAATTTGTTTGAACTTGAATTTCTATCGTAAGAACGATAAAAATCGCTGGTAGAAGGGAGAATCAGTGAGCTCTTATTATACAGAGTGTCTCGAATTTAAATGTATCAAAATCTCGTGAGCGTGTACACGGGATTGATAAACTAAGAAAAAAAATCTACGGTTCTGGATTAGGTTTCACTAACATTTGATTTATCATAATTGTAGCATCAGTGTAAATCTAAATAATAAAATTAACTGTTAACATTATTTGAAATATAAATATTACGTAATACAGTGTTAAATAATTAAAAAAATGATTAATGTTTCGACCAGTTTTCAAAAGAACTATTACATTGTGACCTTGGAAAGGTTTTACCTTCGTGATAAGTAGAATACAATGCAAAAAAAAAAGTTTCGACCCTGAAATTCAAAGTCAAGGTCAATTCTGTCAAATCGATTATATAGAATTCTTTTTTTTTCCACCCTGTATAAACTCCAATTATACGAACAAAAATTCTACCGTGATTGTATAAATTACCATACTTTCGATACGTGTTCCACAATGGTGGATCCACGATAAAACGTCGTGCTGCATGCGAATGAAAAGAAAAAGAGAGAGAGAGAGAGAGAGAGAGGGAAAAAATTTGAGATTCTATTAAAAGTCTCGCGGATACGACGAGGCTGGGATCACGGAAATAAGTAGCTGGGGGAAAGTTTGCCGCGGAGTGGGGAAGTACCTGGTCGAGAAACTGGGCGAGGGCCTCGTGATTGGCGACGACCACCGCGCCATAGTTATCCTCGAGGCTTCGATGAACTATGCTGCGACCTCTGCGTTGCCTCAATCGGCTTATCCTCAATTCGTCGTCCTTGTTCTTCCAGTCTTGATCCTCCTCGGGACCCTGCGCTCGAAAAATCCCATTATAAGTCCCGGGCGCGGTTGCGCGGCCGATAAAACTATCCTCCAAGTGAAATTGTTTCCCCGGGATCTTTATTAAATAAAGAAGGGGGGCAGGACGCTACGAAGCGTACGGCGCGGCCCGCGAAAACTTCCCACCGTCGAATAATAAAGTTCCGCAAATACCGCGGGATAGAGTTGCGCGGTAATAAAATCGCGCCGGGCTCGCTAAGCAGCTGTGAAACCGATCCGATCCGATCCGATCCGATCCTTTGAAGAAGCCACGGACAGGCGTGAAAAACTTTGGCAAGCGAGGCTCGACTTCGTTTCATTTTTTATTTTTTTATTTTTTTTTTCTTTTCAGATAGTAACCTTTCGTGTATTTCTCGTTGCCGACTGCCGGTTCATCGATTTTTTCTTTTTTTTTTTTTTTCAG
>NIPQ01091841.1:0-15656 GCA_002806875.1 Lepidotrigona ventralis hoosana
TATAACTATTTATAATAAATTCTAGTTTTCATTCAGTCTAGTATCTAATATCTTTAGAAAGATATTCTGTAATTTTTATATTGAATGATTTTTTTTTTTTTTTATTTTGTAAATTCGATAACAAATCTTAATTACTAAAGTAAAAATTACGTGAATTAAATATTCAGTTCCTTTCTTGAATTTCACTTTCTTTAAGGGTAGTTAGATATTTTAAAGAGTAAATCTCATGCTATTATAAATTCAAGATGGTGGATGTACACGTAATAGCGCCGTCGATAAAACAGAGCAGCATGTGGTAAGTGTACGGCAGAGACTTAATATTAAAATATATGTGATCATATAAATTATTGTATAATTTCTTTCTAATATTTAGTGGTATTCTTATAATGATAAAAATATAATGCTATAATAGTTATTTATTTTTTACAATTATTTCTTATATGCAGATGTCGCAATAACGTTCTTAAATAATCTTTTTATTTATTAATTTGTATAAGTATCAAATACATTAAACAATTGAAAATGACGAAATAATGATATTAAATGAAAAAACTCGATTACGTTAAACAAAATCAAACATTGAGAAGATCATGTGGAAGTATGTTGCGATGTCATTGAATAATATATTTCCAAAATGAATATTCTCACCCGTATTAAAACAAACGAATTTTAATGATTGCTGTGTAAAGCTTACAAATAGCGAAGAACACGACAAAAGAAAAAAAAACTGGAAAGCACCGAGGCACTTTATGAAGTATTTAATCTCTTAAAGACATACACTTGCCCCCGAGAAAAATCTGACAAAATAAATGCTACTACTATCCCTTAAAAGGAAAAAAAAGTAAAGTATATCGATCGATTAGAAATGATATGTTGATTGATCTACGTTTTGTGTCTCTCTTCTTTCCAGATATTTTGTGTCAAAGCTTGAGCTGGCACCTCAGGATCAACAAGAATGCAGTCCGAACGATGAGATGTTCGATCAGGGAGATACAAAGCAGCTGCTCATCACAAATCGTTTGCACATGCCGAGCGTGGAAAACGCGGAGATAATCATCGCCGATCGTATCGTGCAGTGCAATCTCTGTGGAGATGGTTTTGTTTCCGAGAATGCTCTTGCTTTGCATTTAAAAATGCACGAACAGAAGAACGAGCTACAGTTGCAAGATGATCAGTTCGTTTGTGAGCACTGTGGTCGTAGTCTTGCGACGTCGTCCGAATTTAAAGAACATCAATTAGAGCACGAAATGGACGAAAGTTACGCTTGCGATACGTGCGACTACATTACAGAACGCAGAGAGAATCTAATAGCGCATGAGAAACGTCACAATATCGTCGAGTACGAATGCGAAATCTGCGGTGCCAGTTTCGTTTCTTCCAATAGCTACATAGAGCATCAATCAATACATTCGGTTGAGAAACCGTTTCAATGCGAGATATGTAGTGCTCCTTTTCGATATCGTCAAGGTTTGAGATTGCATGCGAAACTGCATCAGCCTGACTATGTACCACCGCAGAGGAAACATCATTGCCAGCTGTGTAACAAACGTTTTTCCAGAAAGCAAGTGCTACTGGTGCACATGAAGACGCATGGGAACATGGGGCCCCAGAACGAATATATTTGTCCAGTTTGTGGCAAAGCTGTCTCCAGTAAGACCTACTTGACCGTACATTTGCGCAAGCATACAGGAGAGAAACCGCACGTCTGCGATCTCTGTGGTAAAGGGTTTATCTCGCAGAATTATCTGAGCGTGCATCGGCGCACTCATACAGGAGAAAAACCGCACAAGTGCACCCACTGCGAGAAACGGTTTACTCAGCGAACCACTCTGGTGGTGCACCTCAGAGGCCACACTGGAGATCGGCCGTATCCTTGCACCTGTTGTCATAAATCTTTTGCCTCGAAAACAATGTTGAATTCGCATTTAAAGACACATGCTAAACAGAGCGCGCGGCAGCAGCAGCAGCAACAACAATTGCAGCATGAACAAGAGATTCAACAGGAACAGTCTCTCGATACAATAACGATATTGTTACCTAGTTAGGATATTTGCAGCAAGCATCGACTAGCTATTCTAAAATCAAGGCCTTGATAAATGAGTTGTTAAACTCGTAAGGAAGAAAGTTACTTATGCTTACGTAGGCACGGTGGAATTTTTGTATTATTTGTGATGCAAAAGAAGGGGGAATGAGTGATTATTGCTCGAACATTCGTTTATTTTTGTATGTTGATCATGGAATGTTTTAGAGAGATATTTCACGTTAGTGTTTCGAGCATTTATTCTATGCATACGCAGTTCCATGTTGAAACGTTATTCGTTATCTCCATACTCATGGATCGAAATGTCATTTAACTCGAAATTTGAAAATCATCGAGAATTGTAACAATAATGTAAATTTTGAACTTTTAAAGGGTGAAACGATGTGCTATATGAGTTCCTCGCTAACATTATCAAAATGTTAAACGGTCCTTATGTTAGAATCTCGACTCAAGCATATTTTCGAGTGTTTCTTCATACTTGCATTTAACTATTTTATATCATATAAACATATGTACATTCTTAACGAATATTCCATTTTACTAACACCCTTAAACAAGTTTAATCGCAATGACGTACATTCAAACTCGACCACACGATGATTTAAAGTTTGAAATGGTAAATGAAGTACAAAATTAGATTAATTTTCAATACGTCCAAAAACAATTATTTCGAATTTTTTTTTTATATACAAGCAAAAAACGTGTACAAAGTATGTACACGATTTATGATAAATAAGTCGAAATAAAAATAAGCTCGATGTACAGTGAATTTCGGCCATTGAACATTTGGCGAAATAATTAATTAGAAAATGAAGATATTTGAAAAAATTTAATATTTTCTTGGGTGTCAATACTTTGTAATCCGTTAAGCATTGACGTGACTAATTTTTCGGTAAAAGAAAATGGTATCTGTGACCATTCTTTAATAAATGCATTTTCTAAATTATTCTTATTGTAAATTGGGTATTTACGAATACGAATGTATATATATATTCAATAACGTTTAAATCTAATAACAGGAAAAAGGTTCTAATGATTGTAGAACAATGATGAAGTAGCCAATTTTTAATAATTATGACGAATGTTTTGGATTCCATGGAAATTCTTCTCTTTAAAAGTTTACGTACATTTTCATAATGTATCTTCTTTTTAAATACTTTTCTACGTGCAAAGTAAATTCAGCTGTTTTTCGTTGATCCTTTCCATTTTTATAATTATACTGTTCTATCAAGGTTTTCGCCTCCGTTCCATCGCAAATTATTAACGAAGATAATTTGTTTTGCTTAGAGGTTCTTTCAACACGCAAATGTTATCGTATCGAGCTACAACACTTAACGGAAACAGTATAAACTACCAACTTGTCAAAGTTTACTGTAAGCGACCTTTCGACAAATATATCGCTGCGATGTATTGTACTTCTTATACGTGATATACGTATGTTCATACATAATACATAGTATCAGTCATCATATTTATACCTTGGATAAATGCAGAAGATCCAAAACAACATTTCTGCTCTCAAATTCGGCGAAAACTATTCCATTTTGTATTTCATTCACTATTTCGAAATTTACGATTTTCATGTGACCAATTTTGACTATGACTCACTGTATAGCGTATCTCCTTTTTCCTTTGTAATTTTAACAAGCGACAATTATCGATTGTATATTTCTAGAATATAAGGCAAATAAGTAAGTGTTTAAAATAATTCTTACCGACGCGTTTCTAAAAACGCTACGCTCTAAAATTTCATATTTTATACATTATTCTCGCGCGCGAACGCCGAGAGAAATTTTTTTACGTATAATTTTATAAACAACACACAGCCGTCCATTTAAAATATATTTTTTTTTTTTTTTATAGTTATATTCCTCGAATACTCAAGGTTTCTTTTATTCGCACATGTGATTTACCATTTCATCGTGAATATTATAACGTTACATAGAGAGAATTATAATAATAGAATTTCGCGAGAGGTGCTTTAAAAATTAGTTAATCGTAAGTACAATATACGACAGGGCCTTAGCTGATACGCGATGTATTTTCTGCAGAAGGAATGAATTTATGCATTCAAGATATCCGAATTAAAGGATTAACAAAGTCTCGGAAGGAAATGAAAAAGACATGTATGGGATTCACTGTAAAGAAGCCTTAATCGATAGTAGTTGTGCTTTTTTAACGAGTGCAAATTAATTAAGCGTAAATACAATCACACGAATTATTGTATGCGAATAAGATTATGTGAGAAACAGTACTTCAGTTTGTGATAACGCCTCTCTCTGTTTTATGCACGAGATAATTGCGATATATATAGTAATACTTTAAGAGAAAAAAATTTTCTAAGTAAACGTGATTTTCATTCACGACTTCTTTTATATATATATAGTACTTCTTTTTAATTTAAAAAAGCAAATATAATTGCGTCGGATGCTTCAGCGAACGTCTTATTTTTCGTGTGGCTTTTCATGTTGTATTTGGTATAAAGTGAACAAGTTTTTTAATGTTCTGATTGTTGAAATTGGTAATTTTTTAGTGTGATATATCGCTGCTTTAGTGTATCAGTGAAGTGTAGATAGTATTATTTGCAGCAATTAGAATATTCGTATGTTTTTTTTTTTTTTTTTTAAAGAATATTTTTGTTTCCAATCGAGTGAAAGATGAAAATAGACGCACTTAAATTTCTAATCATTCAACTCGTTAAGTCTGCAACGAATTCTGTATATAAGTGAGAGATTGCACGGATGTCGAATGAATGCGCGAGATTGTTGATCCATCCTGATTACTTCTATGAGATGTCTAATCATTGTTTATTATCCGATTTTTTTTTTGTAAGCAAATTCTTAAAAATAAATAGTACAACAAACATTTTTTAAACGTTTTATATTCACACGCATAAAACTCACGACGTAAGTTGCGAATATTTTTTACTATCGATCGTGAGTATCGGTTCTGATAATCGAAAATTCCTAACAGCGACACGAGTATTACCGAAAATAAATATAAATTCAAGGTCTCCAACGTTGTTTCGCTAGGCCATGGCTGTGTGCATTTTGTGCAACGTGTCCACGAAATAATTCTCTGCCCCATGTTATTTATCCGAACGAAATTGCTCGAAGGAATCTGCTCTTACGAATCATTGATCGCAGTCTGACTGGCTTTGTGCAGTAAGTAGCTTCATCTTCTTTCAATATGTCACTTGTACAGAGATGGTCACTGGAAAACTGAAAAGTTTGAAAGAGTCATAACTCGTTCGTTTCCAATCTGTTTTATTTTCTTTTTCTTTTTTTTTTGTAGGCTATAAAATTATAAAATGCATTAATTATGTTTCTCCAAATAAAAAATTAAAAAAACAAGTGTTTGTAAAAGTTATTTTTGTTTAATATCATTCAATCTTTCAGTGGCCACCCTGTACAATTATACTCTCTTCATACAGAATCATATTTTTCTGAAAGAAAAACATCATTTATTAGCAACGAAGGAAGCAAAGTTTAAACTCGAACGAAATACCCAATTATAGGATTTAATTAATTTCTAGACACTTTTCGCCCCCTTGATTTCGCGAAAAAAATTGCAATTACCTTGATAGCGTCCCCGTTTTTTGGTGCGTGCAGGCGTCTAAATTCAAGGCAGCTCACGCTCTCTGTTGTCTTTTTGCAGACCGAAAAGCGTGAAGACGATAGCACCGAAGCGGAATCAGTCTCGCGGCGTTGTATCGTCCAACGAGGAAGATCGATCGTTTGTCGTTGTCAACGAAATAAATAACACCTGCGTCGTCCAGGCGATGTCGCAACGATATCGATGCGAATCCTGTGACGAACAATTCGACACGGAGGCTGCTCTGTTGGTTCACAGGACCGAGCGGTCGATCCTTCGAACTCGCGAGGCATTGAGAAACACGGGGAGAAAGTACAGGTGCGACGAGTGTTGCGAGAGTTTCGCGAAGAAAGTACAGCTGTACAAACATCGACGAGGCCGGTGCAAAGGATCATCGGCCACGACTGACAATAAACAGCGCAAACCGAAGGATAATAAAACGATAGAAACGAAACGGAAGGACCAGCAGGCTGTTGTTTCTGGCGGCCCGATAGAATGTAACGTGTGCCACAAGGTCTTCAAGAAGAAGAAATATCTGAATGTTCACAAAACGTTGCACGGGGCACCACACGTTTGTCACGTGTGTGGCGCCAAACTGACCTCCGAATATTATCTGAAGATTCACATTAGGAGGCACAACAAGGAGTTCACTGAATTCTGCCAGGTATGTAACAAAGGATTTTACTTGAAGGCGACTCTGAAAACGCACATGAGCGTGCACAGCGACGATAAACCGTGCACCTGCGACATTTGTCATAAATCGTTCGGCAACAGAGTCTATCTGAGAAGTCACATGAAGATTCACAGTGAACCGGAGAGCAGGAGAAAGTACAGATGCGAGATCTGCGGGTTCGAGACTTTCTACAGTTACTGTTACAAGGAACACTTGTGGACGCACACGGGAGAAAGCCAGGTGGCCTGCGAGGTCTGCGGCAAATTAATTAGGAGACAATACATGAAGATCCACATTAGGATACATACTGGCGAGAAGCCGGAGATCTGCGAATTTTGCGGCAAGGCATTCAGCTCAAGAAAATACCTGATCAAGCATCGAAGAACTCACACAGGGGAAAAGCTTTATAAATGTAAAATCTGCGAGAAGCGTTTCACCCAACGTGGCACACTCAGCGCCCATTTGCGTCGGCACGAGGGTACTAAATGATGAATCTCTTGAGTTTTCGTTGTAACTGGTTTCCTTAACACGTTCCGTGCCACGTGTACCACCATATTTCTAATAATATTACCACAAGTGGTACACGATGTGATAGCTACTCTAAACAAGAGAACTACCTATCGATTGATGATGCAATGAAAGATTGTGTGATAATATATCAACCTTTAGTCAAAATATCAAATGGCCTGAACGACAATAAAAGGCAAAAATGGCTTGGCACGGAACGTGTTAATAGGACTAATTGCGATTGAGAATTAACAGTTGAATTTTTACACACTATCACACTAATGATACGCATAATTTGAAACTGATAGCATTGGAAGATACTATTTATTTTTAACAGTAAAAGAATTGGTTGATCCTTCTATGATTGTAACTTGTATTGCGGAATGCTGTTGTGATAATCGCGTGTATATAATGTAACAACATTAGTAAGTACATGGGCATAAATCATATCACTTGTAATATCTTAACAAGAACTGAAGAATATTAAAAGTTTCATTTTAATAAAAAACTAAACAATTTTATATTTCATTTAGATTAGCCCTCGTATGTAAAATTAATGCAATGGTTGCACGCGAGACAGCTGCCGGTAAGTAAGTGATACATTTTTGAGCCGAGAGAAACACTTAAGAAAATAGCAATGCAACGCAGTGGCACCTTTCCTCTATAGCAAAAATGCTAAATTAACAGGCAGATTGTGAATTTGTTATTAAATTAATAGCTCTTACAAAGATAAAACATAAAAACTTCAAAGTACATCGTTTCTGCGATGATATGAATTTTCAATACGACTTTGAAAATTTCGAAGTGGGAATTAGAAAGTGCGTGTGACTATAGAATATTGAATTTGAAAACAATCTCGAACGGTGATGTATTGAATCTTAATAATTTCGTGAAAATTATATTTAAAAGATCACGATGTTAAAAAACCATGTAAAACTTTGTATTTTTTTTGAAACAGAATGATATCAAGGGATCTTAATTTCTTGAAAATTCTATTCAATCAGTTTATTTATTATCCTATTTAATTGTGATAAATATATTTTATAATCTATCTACAATACTATATTTTTTTTTTTTTTTTATTCTACACGAAAGTTTGATATTATTTTCAAGAAGAAGAATTTTAATTGTTTATCTGAGGTATATTATATCCGTTGGTAAATCGCCAATATCCAGAAGAAATGACCAGTTCGTCATACAAAACGAAGGGAATGTTTTACCCTACGAGAACAATATTTATTACCACCTCTGTTGCGTTTCATTGCATTTCATAGTAGTTTACGAGTGTTGTCCATTACAGGTGTCAGGAGATCGACGCCGAGGAATCGAAAATAGAACAAATGGAAACGCTCGAGGATATGGAACTGGTGAAGTATGAGAGTGATATGTGCACAGTCGAGGAGTTCGAACAGATTAGTCACCAAGAGATCATAACTGACACGTTGGGAGAAAGTCAAGATAGCATGGACATAAAGGTGTCCCTTCAGGACGAAGGACTGTCAATGAACGCGGATAAAGTTTTCAGCAAGAAATACGAGAGCAGGAAATGCTCGATCGTTTACGAATGCGACATATGCAACAAGAGGATGCGCAAGAAGCTTCAATTCCTGAAGCACAGGCAGGATCACGAGAGGAATGACGAGGAAGCTGGGATGGATCGTTGCGAGGAATGTGACAGAAGTTTCGCGGACGAGGAGAAACTGAGGAAGCACGTGATCAAGGTGCATCAGAAGGAGAAACCTTTCCAATGCGTCCTCTGCAACAAGTGCTTCAAAACGGAGGAGTTCTTGAAGACGCATCTGAAGCAGCACAACAAACGTTTCACGTGCGATATCTGCGGGATCTCGAAGGTGTCCGGCTACGATCTTCGTTTGCATAAAAAGAAACACAACGAGGAGTACGTGACGCATTGTGAGATCTGCGGCAAAGGCTTCTACACGAATCAAACACTGGAGAGACACTTGCTCACTCATACTGGCGAGAAGCCATTCGTCTGCAAGGTGTGCAACACGCCTTACGCGAGCGCCGCTTATCTCAACACGCACATGAAGTCTCACGGCGAACGAGAGAAACACAAATGCAATATCTGCAATTTCGAGAGCTACTGGAAAGCGGCTCTGAAGGTACACCTTAAAATCCACACGGGCGAGAATCTGATTACCTGCGAGATCTGCGGGAAATTAGTGTCGAGTAAGGCTTACCTGCAGATCCATATGCGTATACACTCTGGCGAGAAACCGCATGTCTGTGAAGTGTGTGGCAAGGCCTTCAGCGTTCGAAAGTATCTGATTGTACACTTGAGAACGCATACTGGCGAACGACCGTACGAGTGTAAGGTATGCCAGAAAAGGTTTACGCAGCAGGGCTCGTTGAATTCGCACATGAAGTCGCATAACGAACGAAAATGAACCAAAAACCATATACGTATGTATGTTTGTGTAAGATTATTCAGAGGTATCCTGTTTTGAGAATAGAAACAGATGTATTAGTATATATATATAATTCGCACATGAAGTCGCATAACGAACGAAAATGAACCAAAAACCATATACGTATGTATGTTTGTGTAAGATTATTCAGAGGTATCCTGTTTTGAGAATAGAAACAGATGTATTAGTATATATATATAACAGTAAACGGCGAAGGATATTGTGGAATACTTGGTGTATTAGGAGATCTTTTCGTGATGACTGTCGCTTTTGAACTTTTTGGCACACATTTTATCATTCTAGATAGATTCGTTATTTTATATATATAACAGTAAACGGCGAAGGATATTGTGGAATACTTGGTGTATTAGGAGATCTTTTCGTGATGACTGTCGCTTTTGAACTTTTTGGCACACATTTTATCATTCTAGATAGATTCGTTATTTAGAATACAGGATTATTAAACAATTAATTATTCCTATTCAATGTTTTGATATTATGCTTTTAGAAAGATTGGAAACAACTTTAGTGAAATTTTTTAGAGGAACAATATTATCAACGATAGAGAAAAGCTCAATATGACGGTCAACACGACGTCGCGACAATTTGTGATTGTCATTTTTTACTCAGGTGTATCCTATACTTCCCAAATCGTAACTTTTACAAAAGATATTTCCAGTAAAGCTTTTCTAACGACGTAACGAGATGTTCTCCTATTGAAAGAAAGTGTAAGTGCAAATATTGAATACACGAACCTATTGCTAGTGCCAGAGGATAATGGTAACATAGTTGATAAAAAGTTATATTGAAAGTTATATTGTTGCGATGAAAACAAATTAGTTATTATTAATTTCACGGCTATAAAATGATTGAATTAAAGAGATAGAACGGTTCTGATTTGACGGTATTCGAAACTATTAAAAAATTATTTTTGTAAGCGAGAGAAATTATTCAAATAACGAAAGAATATGATAGTAGTTAAAAATTTTACGATTTGAAATGTGCCATAATGTACAAAAGATCATTGGAAAATTAATTTCAAGAGAAATAATACAGAGTAATCTTCTTTTAACAACAACATAATTTTTGACTTAATTTTATGATAAAAATACAACAAGAAGAACATATAAGTGGAATAAAACTTGTTACATAATTCCATATTCTGATTGCTTATAAATTATTTACTGAAAATAAATAAATATCAAGACCAGTCTGTAATTGTAAGAAATATTATAACGAGTATAGATAATCAAGTTTACTTATCGTAGATTTACAAAATCGAGATATTAGTTACGCAATTGAGAGATTTTTACTAACATAATTTTGTGAATTCTATCGCGTTGCTGATGTATTAAATATTATAACGAGTATAGATAATCAAGTTTACTTATCGTAGATTTACAAAATCGAGATATTAGTTACGCAATTGAGAGATTTTTACTAACATAATTTTGTGAATTCTATCGCGTTGCTGATGTATCATATTTTATTTATAGGAAACTTTTAATGCATTCATACGTCTTTTTTTTATGTAAATACACATTTTCACAACTAAAAACGCACATGCGCAAGTGAGCAGAAACTTACTTGTTTATTCGAATGAATTAATTTATAAATTTGTTGATAGAATACGAGTGGTATATGCATTCTGCATACATATCATGTAGCTTTGTTCTGTAAAAAGTGCAAAGAGAAGTAAGAATTTTATGCAAAAAAAATTAGATAACATTCTGTTACTCTTTGCTTGATATAACAAGCTTTAAAAATCAACTATACTATAGTAATCTCGAATTTTTTTTAGACGAATATTATCGCTGTAAAAATATCATAGATATGTTAGTTTTTACTTCTATTAATTATATTAAGCGAGTCTTTTTTTTACGTACTGTAAATTTTTTTCAGAAAGGGAGAATAGGCAAAACACATAATATATTTATAATAATTCTTATTAATCGCAAAGAGAAAGGAAGAATTTTACTTTACCATAAGGAAATTATACATTCTGTATATTCATAGCAACAGAATATAATAATGTCTTACTCTTGTAGCAAATTTTATTATTCCGACAACGAATTTTATGTTTTATCTTATAGAAATATTTTTGTAATAAATATTATCATAGTCTTATACAAAACGAGCCTTCGAGAAACACGACGTGTAAAGCATTCAAGAGTCAAACGAAGAAGAAAGAAGAGGAGAGAACGTATTAAAAAAGAATCCAACGTCGTAGTATGTCCTATTGTATGTGTCATCCGAGTGTATTTCATCAGATGTAAACCGAGCTAAGAATGTTCTAACAATAAAAGCCAGTTCCTCTCATAAAATCGAAGTTGTCGTTAGATCTATGCTAATGAAATAAGAATCGCTATTGACGACGCTCTTTTTTTCATTTTCTTCGCAGATCGCCGTCAAGTTCGAGGATCGAACCATCGACTCGACAAACGATCAGGGATAGATCAGTGGTTTTACGAACGATAAAAGAAAAAGAGGATTATTCGACAACGAACAAGTGTGAAAATGACTGGACTCGAGATATGGGTTGTTGCGCCAGGATTCAGAGTCTGACGGAGAACGATTCGAACGACGACGTAGAAGAACGGAAAGAGACGGAGAGCGAGGAGAAGCATCCTGATTGCTTGGCGCAGATGTTCTATCAGTGTGAAATGTGTAGAAAGCTTTTCAGGACGAAAAATTTGTACGAAGGCCACCGAGTGTCTCACAGCGACGCTCGACCTTATCAATGCGACATCTGCGAGAAATCCTTCAAGAGGACCAATACGCTGGCCGTCCACAGAAGGATCCACACTCGGGAGAGGAACTTCGTGTGCGACGTGTGCGGATACGCGTTCGTCCAAGCTTTCCAGCTGACCACCCATCAGAGACGCCACTTCGACAAGTACACGAGATACTGCGAGGTCTGCAAGAAGGGATTCTTCACGAACGCGGAGCTACACGGTCACATGAACGTGAAGCACGGCGCGAAGGAGCACGTTTGCCACTCGTGCAACAAATCCTTCCCGAACAATCACACTCTGGTGAAGCATCTGAAGATGCACGATCCGAACTTCAAGCCTGTGAAGCACCAGTGTGAATTCTGCGGCAAGACGTTCGTCTACAAGAACTCGTTGGTGTTCCACGTGAAGACCCACATGGGCGAGAACAAATACGATTGCCACCTTTGTGGTAAATCCGTGTCTTCCAAAGGATCCCTTCAGGATCATCTTCGTCTACACAGCGGGGAGAAGCTGTTGATCTGCGACGTGTGCGGCAAAGCTTTCCGCAAGAGGAGCACCCTAGTCGTTCACAAGAGAACCCACACCGGCGAGAAACCGTACACTTGCGACGCGTGTGGCAAATCGTTCACGCAACACTCGACGTTGGTTATTCACAAACGTTATCACACGGGGCAGAGGCCGTACCAGTGCGAGGTCTGCAGCAAATCGTTCGTTTCCCGGTCGTCGTTGAACGCGCACAACAAAGTGCACGCGGCGAACGTCCCGGTGGATCAAACGGAATGACGTTTCAAGCCTTCATAATTAGTTGATTAAATAAAAAATGACCAACATGGCCAAATGAGCTTCCAATTCGAAAGGAACACTTCAAGCGTTTTTGTTCGATGGTTGAAACGTTCAGACGCTAGTTTGATTTGATTTGTGAATTTATTACGTTTTAAAATCCAAGATTCGACGATTTAAAGATGTAGTTAGAAAGGAAGTTGAGAAGAACACGACCTAATCAAATTTTATACGTAATACGCTACGTCGAAATGAATTTTCACCGGTGCCAAAGTTATATATCTTCGTATCTCGTTTCTAATTCTCAAATTGTCGGAAATACCTATTAGTTTCACCACGTTCGGGTAATATGTCGAGATTACAGATAACATTTATGCATTACATTAATGTGCATAAACGAATTTATTAAGTGGGAACAAAGAGTAGTCTGCGTATAACGATTGCGTCGCCGAGGAATTTGTAAATTTGTAGTATTTTTGCAAGATACTTTTTGCAAGATTAACTACCGTTGCATGTACAATTTTGTTAAATAAAACAATCGTTTAACATCGTGCGAACACGATCGCCCTTTTTTTTTTTTATTAGAAACGAAATACCATCTTCGCAACTGATCTTCTTCTTCTCCACATTAGCTAGATTCAAATCCGATGTGCAACTAATTAAAAAAAAAAAAGAGAGAGAGAGAAAGAGAGAAAAAAAACACGATNTACAAACTCATCAAAAAAACACCATTTTCTACAATTTACCAATTTAATCAGGGACCGTGGCAAATTTCCCAAACCGTAGCCCGTGCCCGTAATCTCTTCCAGGTTTGCCTTTTTAAAAAAAAAAAAAAGAATACGCGTTCCGAGCGCGGCAAGACTGCGACCATTCAGCGAGGACGTCCGATACTGATGTGTCTCTTTGAACTTTTACATTTCAGATACAACCAGTTACCCTTCTCCGAAGAGTATTACCCGATGGCGATGTTGACGAAGCTCGACTTGATGAAGAAGGACGCGGACTCGGAGAGCACGACGCCCGCGAAGACCGCGGACCTGGCTGCGCCGGGCAACAACGCGACCATCCTGCCGATGATCGAGGAGCAAAGCAACTTTATCAAGCAAGAAGTGAACGACGAGGACGAGGAAGAGGATCTACCGTTGGCTTACCACTGTAAACTGTGCGGTGTGTTTTTCGCTTCGCAGGCATTGCTGGACAATCACGAGATCGAGCACAAGGGTAAACGTAAGAACACTTGCACCCAGTGCGGCCGGGTGTTCAGAACGTACGTGAATCTGCGAAAGCACATGAAGAAGAAGCACCCGGGTCGCAAGGGAGGGCGTAAAGCAGGCGGTGCGCCGACGGTGGCGAGCAGTCGTTCCAGTAGTACTCTGAAGGTAAAGAAAGAGAAGCCGGAGCTGGAGTTCCTCTGTAAAACGTGCAACAAAGTGTTCCGGCACAAGAGCAACTACCAGAAACATCTGATGCGGCACACTGTCGGCGACTTGACGTGCAAACACTGCCCGAAGAAATTCCGCCTGTTCCGCGATCTCACCAGGCACGAGAAGACTCACTTCTATCCCAGTTACATGTGCAAGGAGTGCGACTACGAGACTACCGTGTTGGCCGCGCTCAGCATTCACATGCTGCGACACACGGACAAGGCGGATCTCCCGTTCAAGTGCAACGACTGCGACAAGCGTTTCCGCAAGGCGATCGACCTGCAGGAGCACTACAACATACACTCCGGGGACAAGCCTTTCGTTTGCCAGTTATGCGGCAGTGCTTTCTACCTGAGGCGGCAGCTCTCCGCTCACTGCAGACGCATGCATCCTGAAATGAAGGCCAACAAAGTGACAAGCACGGCCTGCGACATCTGTGGCCGGGTGTTGGCTACGAAGAGGTCCCTGTTCCGCCACAAGGAGAGCCACAATCCTACGAAGCTCTATCTGTGCGATTACTGCGGCAAGAGTCTCAGCAGCGCGGAACACTTGAAGAAACACAGACGGATCCATACAGGCGAGAAACCGTACGTCTGCGACATCTGTGGCAAGGGTTTCACCGACTCTGAGAATCTGAGGATGCACAGGAGAGTGCACACCGGTGAGAAACCGTACAAGTGCGACCAGTGTCCGAAAGCATTCTCGCAGAGGTCCACGCTGACTATACACAGGCGAGGTCACACGGGAGAACGACCGTACATCTGCCAGATCTGCAACCGTGGCTTCTCGTGCCAGGGCAATCTAACATCTCACCAGAAGTCGACCTGCGTTTAAATTCGAGTGCCTTCCCTCTCGAGGGTAGAACTCTGAACCTAACCGAAGAACAATGGCATCCACTCTCGGTATCATTTGTGTCGTCGTCGCCGAGATTGTGGCCACTTCGTTGGTGCTGATATTACGAAAACGATCATTGGTTCACGATCGTGCAGCTTGTCGTGATCGACGATAAAGAACGCCAGAAAGTGCGTGTCCGTGGATTAGTTTTCAGTTGAAACGAAGAAGAATTCGATGGTTTTCTTTTTTTTTCTTTTCTTTTTTTTTTTTTTTGACGATTCATTACATTTTTCTTTTCAATCGCATATAACACATTTGCGGCTGTAATTGTATTATTTGTTTGTTATCGAGACATTCGATGTTCTTCGCAATTTCTTTCACGCATTTCAATAACTCGAGTGACAATGGGTTTTTCATGATATCGAGTTTTCACTTCGATTGTGCGTTTACGATTCGCTGTGTAAGTCGAAGAAATTCGTGCCGTATGGCAGAACAATTTGACTGTTCGACTGAGAGAGCATAGCGACTGCAAGTTCCATGTTAGTTATAAAAATATTGATACTCGTTATTATATGTTTAATAAAAGAACAATGATTCACTAAAAAAAAAAAAAAAAAAAAAAAAAAAAAAAAAAAAAAA